>JAHDVE020008250.1:0-63580 GCA_022606495.2 Halesus radiatus
ACATAAAAAACATATGTAACAATTAATTTATTTACATAAAATATGTTTCCATCACACGTCGCCACTGGGTACAACCTAGCGCATTTCTTCTCGTTCCAACAGTACCGTACAAACGAGGGCGTATAAAGTGATCCGTTGCGATGTGTGACAGTGTGATCAGTGGCGACGTATGGTAGAAAAATATTTTTTTATTTATTATATGTGAGGAATAGTTAGGACGCAGGCGAATTCTCCAGTTAATGAATGTTGTTTTATTAATTACTGTGTTTTTTTCTTAAATATATTTTTTTCATTCGAAAGATTTATATTCTCAAAATATATCTAAAAAATAAAGTTCTGAAGTAGGTACCTCCTTGCGTTTTCCATTTTGAAAATATTCTACACAAGCAAACCTACTTCTTTGGAATGCGAAATCTATGGATAACCAGGGTATTATATCTATGGCCTAACCTCAATACAATAATTTTAAAATCTTATGCCAACAGTCATACATATTGGATTTCATTCAAACGATTCTAAAAACCTTCCCGGTACTAATAAGAACAAACTGTGCTATTTTTTTGTGAAACAGAAAAATAGAGAACAGACAAACAGACAAACATTATTTTTTATATATGGAAATTTGACCCTACAAATAAATTTAAGTAAAAGATTCGTTTTACCAAAGAATTCCGATGGCGGAAATGAATGCATGAATACAGTTTTTTTTTTCTTTTTTCTTCGACCAGAGTGCATTCGCTAGGTATAAATTCAACATTTCACGGAGAGATTTCTTACGAATTTCTTATCGCCAATTCGATGTGCAACTCTCTTCCAGTAAAAAAGCGGACATAGACGGTTTTTCTATAGGCCGACTATATGCAAATGTTCACGTCAAGAAAAACGGAAATAAAAACAGTATTAAATTCATAATCACCGATAAATTAATGTTTCGTAAATACAATATAAATCATAGTTGCATTTCTGTCACTCCTCCTACAAAAAATGCGAACGAAATTATAACATTCTGCAGCAATTTTCTTGGTCAATGCAGCCAATTTTATCTCAGAATTACGTTGTGATTCCGATACTTAGAAATTTTGGCGTTTTTAAAGATAACCTTCAGTTTACGCGCATCACTGACGTCAACTTGCCTTAACGTACCGTTTCGACGGCTGAAAGCAATGGTCACGTGGCTCCCATTTTGGCACCAGCCATATCACTGCCATCTTCTTTTTTTCACGTGATTTTATCTGCAATAAGCAAACTATAAAACATTTATGAAAGGGGTCAAACTGAATACCTTTTTATTTATTTGCTGTTTAACTTAATTTGGCTGCACGCCTAGCTCGCCCCTCGCTGCCGTTTGTTGGTTTTTATGGCATCTCCATGTATTATTATTATTATTTTTTTATTTTTTTATTCATTCATTAACGCCCCAAAGGGCTTTTACATATTTTAACATTAAAATGATTATGTGTACAGAACTTTAAAAAAAAATAATATGATGCATAGTTGGTATATAAGTGTAACATATTTATAATATATATGAAGGTATAATAATGTATAAGTGCATGCCACAGAGAAGTTACAAAGGGAAAGGTTTTTAATTTTTAGATACTACTTTTTTTTTAATAAAAATAGTAATAGCCTGATCTGCATGATACATAATACACAAGTGCATAATATGTTATCTCCGTGACGTGCACCAATCTATCCGCTGTGGAAGAACTAGGCCGTCAACTTATCGGCTTACAAAATATCCTAAGATTCTCAATTTGAGATAGATGTCGAATTTAGAGAAACTCATGGTCACTGGCAAAGTGGAAGGCAATAGTAGACGAGGAAGTTCACCGATGCGTTGGATTGGCCAAGTATCACAAATGTCCGGCTAGTTCATCAGAGCAATTGAAGTGGGGGTCACGATCCTCATCGATAAAGCAACGACCCGAGAAGAAGAAGAATCATACTAGTTTACCCATAGTTTTCAACAGATATTAAAATCACCCACCACTTTCCCGAACCGTATTACAACGATCAACCAAACAAGGTGCTAAGCGTCACTTTTCAGGTTGCTACCGAACGCAATACAACAAATAATTTATCTATAAATTCCATACGTGTAGATATGAAAATATTTAAGGTTTCTAAAGACGAAAAATTCCAAACTGTAATCTTTTAAATTCTATGAAATACTTAACACAATTTCACAATATGTGCAGGTTAAAAACCAGTGAAAAGAAGTAAGAGCGTTTTGCCTAAAATTCCAGTACGTACTTAATATAGAGCTTAGAAGCTTTCAGTCAAAAACTTTTGGCATTTGAAACCTTACTAATTTTTTTGGCTAAACATGTAGAATTTACAGATAAATCGTTCGAGGAATCTCTTGCGTTAGCAGACTACAAAGTGTATATATTGGATTGCCAGATGGTTCCTCAATCGGTTCTCACGTCATTAATAAACCTTTTTCGAGTACACTGAGCGATAGGCAGTAGGAAAAACAGAAAATTAAGTGACAAAAAAAAAGGTTTTCCTAAGAATGGCTAGACTACTGGCTTTAGCCGATGTAGGTTGGGATTACCGGCCACATCAAATTTCCAAATATATTCTTCATTTATGCATATTACAAGCCAGTTACTGGATATATAAAATTTTCATTTTTTTTCGATAGCACATTTACATAAAATAAATCCTACATGATCATTATTACGATAGAAAATTTATAGTAATTAATACCAACAGATGGTACTGATTGCTACATTTGTGATTTGTACCAAAAGTCTCGGCCTTTTTTCGGCACTAATACAAACGAGTTTTCCCTTGAATGCGCATTACGCACTCATGTACATTTTTTTGTGTAATACAGTCAACATTTGAATATGACATGCGCGTCATTTTTCATAGTTATTTCCTGCTTTTGACGTGTGTAGTAGGGCGGTCGGTGAGGAGCGCGCAAAGTATTTTGTTGTAAAATTGTTTATTTGTTTGTCCACAGATGTCGTGTGAGTGCCCCATGACCCAGCCGGGCCCCACGCTGGCGGCCACGTGCGGCGGAGGCACTTTCATGCTGTTCATGGGTCTGCTGGAGGTGTTTTTGAGAAGCCAGTGCGACCTGGAGGACCCCTGCAACAGACCCGAGGTTAGTCAAGCCACCTTTCCCACGCGTGTCCTATAGATCCCAGTAACAATATGTGGTCCTACATGGGACCTTTGACCTCAACATCAGTTTTTATTTTTTTTTATTAGTATCTAAATATTATTAATTAAAAAAAATTTTTTTTAAATAAACGAATTCTTCAAAGTTAACTGAAAAAAAAACAAATAAAATTCATTTTTCTACTTCACCTGCAACATCTCGAAACAATGCTACCTCATTACACAGTGAATAGATATTAATATTATTAGTGAATATATAATTAAAGGTTTAGTAAATATCTAGTACGGATAAGAAGTATTTTATTTATCTTTGTTTTAAATTATGAAGTATAAGCCGGGAAAAAAAATCGTAGTGTTAGATGCAACTTAGAAAATTATTTGCGGGTTGATCGTATTTTTTTTAATTATCTTATTTGCTATGTAAATAAAAATATAAAACAAAACATTTTTTAAAATAACGTGTTTTGGGTCGATATTTTAAATTATGTACGGCAAATTTGTGTTCCAACGTAAATTGGTCGTTTTTAATTTAATTTAAAGTGTGCCATAATGCTTATTTTTTTTTAAATATATATTATATTTTCAAAGTGGAGGGGTAAAACTTTTTTTTAAAGCACCGTTACCTACTAAATAATTGTTAAAGGTGCCTCTAAAATCGTAAAAAAATCAATTTCTTTAATGGCCTATATTTCATAAGGTAAAACAAAAATAATTAAATTACTTCCAATACGCACTAGATATTTGCCATACTTTTTGATGAAAAAAAAATCATTAGGTTTAGGTTAGTATTTTGGCCTCAAATCAAAATAATGTTTTATGTTAAACAGGTCGCGCAGCCGTTCCTCTTCAGACGTAGGATTTCTGCTAAAATGTACCAATAACATCGCAAATAATTTTGCCCAACCGTGGTAGTGAAATTAGATAGGATTGTTGCGACGTCGATAGTAATATTACGAACAATTGTGAACGGTTTCACAAAAGATTATATGCATTTTTTATTGAATTCAATCAGTCTGCGTCTAGAAGCGATGAGCAAAGCAAGTTTGACGACATCTGTGGCAAACCGGCAAGCTCCTTTGCTCTGAACCCAGAGGACACCTGTTCAAAATTATCAAATAATAAATAAATACATTTTACGTGACGTCAAGAAACAATTTTGTAATAACTAATTAACTAAGTAGGCATCACGCCTTTTCTCCACAGGCGTAAGCAGAGAGGACGGACCGCCAAACAACTCGATCTTAGCGCACACTTCTTGCTTCATTCACATTCATACATCATATCATACATTCTCGTCTGTTATTCTGAATTCTGATATGACCCGACTCAAGTAATTGATTCACTCGATCGTGGGATCGTGACACAGGTTTGTGTTGTATGGATAGGAAACTCTATTTGCGCGACAATCAACGGAGGATTGAACGCGATTGGCGCTAGCAAAAAATGTCCAAAGAAGCGAACCTGGCAGTCCACAACGGAGTACTGAAAACAACACTGATATATGACAGTAAGGCATCGAACTGGCAGAGGAAGGATGCAGGTAGACTGATGCTGTTGAGATGAGATCTCTGAGGCGAATGTGATAAAACCATGTACGCTTATTCAAAACATATTGAGATTTGCAAATAATGCATAAGAGTAAGATTAAGAAAGGGATGCTAAGATGGTTCGGGCATGTAGACCGAATGAACGAAGAAAGGTGTGTAAGAGGAACGTACCCGTATGACGCGAATGTGAATGGAAGAAGAAACCGGGGACGTCCGAGGAAGATATGGCATGATCAAGTTAATCAAATGCTTGAGTCGAGCCATGTCAGAAGTCGGAATAACAGAAGAGAATGTATGAGACGTTGTATGAATATGAATGAAGCAAGAAGTGGATGCCAAGATCGAGTTGTTTGGCGGTCCGTTCTCTATGCCTACCCCTGCGGTGAAACGGCGTGATGGTTAGTTAATTAATTCTATCCCTCATTTCTGCCACCCTGGTTCTCATTAAGGCTGCAAACCCGGGAACTCGCCCTTCCGCGAACATAGAGGAGGCACTGCAGTGCCTCGGAAGTCCCAACATCATACGGTACGCGTTATTGTATTGCACCCGAAGCCTTTCCATAAAAAAGTTAATAGGTAAATAAAATAAGTAAAAATAAATCTACAATAAGATCAAACTCCAGGGTTGACTTACTTACAATTCCGATTAACAGAAAACCACCAGTATGTTTTTATTGTTTTAAAAATACGTTCATATTTTTTTTTTATCTCCATTGATATCTATCACGTATACGGAAAGAGATTGGTAGTTAAAAGTAATTTATTACCAGAACTTTAACAAGGCGTTTTTATTACTCTATATAGGTCGAAGTCCAAGTTTTAGATTGTCCGTATATCCTTCAGGACGGAAGTCCTTTCATTATTTATTTATTTAAATATCCCACAGGAGTCCCAACTGCCCAGTGGAACTATGGCATTTCTAAAGGGGGTACGTTGTGAGGATGAAAAAAAATACTATATCCTATCACCGCGAAAAATGTTTTACTTATTCACAGTAAAATTTAGAATTATTTTATTTGCATTGTGAAGGGCACTATTTTCTATATATAAAACAAGCTGTTGTGTACCCGGCCTTGCTCGGGATTATTTATTTTTTTGGAATAAAGTTATGAAGTTGTGATTTTTTTCTTGTCGTTTGGGTTCCATAATTTATTTAACCTCGTGACGACTATTACTCTCTCTAAACAATGAAACAAAAAAAACATTCATTTGTAAAATTTTATTTCATTTCATTTCAACCATTTATTTTTTTCAAAATATATCTAAATAATAAAGTTCTTAAGTAGGTACCTGGTATACTGGTGTTTTCCACTTTTAAAATATTCTACGCAAACAAATCTTCTTCTTTTGAATATGTAATCTGTGGCTAAACAGGGTGGTATATCTATGAGCTAACCTCAATATAACATGGCGGGTTAAATATTTTTCACACTGATTTTAAAACGTTATAGCAATAGTTTTACATATTGGATTTTATTCAAACTACTCTCTAAACCTTCCCGGCACTAATAAGAACAAACTGTGCTATTTTCAGTGGTATAGTAATTTTCGAGAATATCAAGGACGGACGGACAGACAAACGTTCATGTTTATATATATGGATACAGTAAATCTTCAAAAATGTAGCCGTATCTCGTTGCCGTATCTCGTTGCCGTATCTGTTGTTATTGTAACATGGGACGGAAAAAATCTTTCTCTAAACATATTAAACTATTTTGGGGAAACTACTTGATATATTCAAAATACACCAACTGGAAATGATATTCATGAAACCGAAAATATTTTCTTATATCTGTATTTAACTGCAATGATAAAAATTATGACAAACATTTAAAATTACAAAAAGACACATTAGAAGACATAGAGAAACCAATGTGACCACGAAAAAACGACACAACTACGAGGCCTGACGGAATAATTTCTAAACTCTAAACTAATATTAACACTATTATAAGCAACAATTATTAACCTGAAAAATCATACAAATTGAATAATCTTCCGAGAAAAAATACATGCTGCCGACGGGACACAAACCCGCGACAAAAAGTCGCAAATGACAAACATTTAAAATTACAAAAAGACACATTAGAAGACATAGAGAAAACAATGTGACCACGAAAAAACGACACAACTACGAGGCCTGACGGAATAATTTCTAAACTCTAAACTAATATTAACACTATTATAAGCAACAATTATTAACCTGAAAAATCATACAAATTTAATAATCTTCCGAGAAAAAATACATGCTGCCGACGGGACACAAACCCGCGACAAAAAGTCGCAAATGACAAACATTTAAAATTACAAAAAGACACATTAGAAGACATAGAGAAAACAATGTGACCACGAAAAAACGACACAACTACGAGGCCTGACGGAATAATTTCTAAACTCTAAACTAATATTAACACTATTATAAGCAACAATTATTAACCTGAAAAATCATACAAATTGAATAATCTTCCGAGAAAAAATACATGCTGCCGACGGGACACGAACCCGCGACAAAAAGTCACGGCTTCGTGTCCCGTCGGCAGCATGTATTTTTTCTCGGAAGATTATTCAATTTGTATGATTTTTCAGGTTAATAATTATTGTTTATAATAATTTGTTACCATATTTGTGCTTTGCATAAAAAATCTTGTCTTATAAAAACATTAGTTTATCATTTAAAATAATAATATTAACACCATGCTACTTAACAACTACTTGAAATGCTAAAATAAATAATAATGATTATTATTATTTTAAAAACTGCTTGAACTACTCATGTACTTAATAAATCTTAGTCTCAAAGAAGGAATTTTTCCTAGCTACCCAAAAAAGGTCACATTTTTCCTAGTTATAATATAATGTCAATAACTTCAGACGAATTACACTGGTAAATATTATGTCTAAAATTCGTATTTAACAATATATACATAAAAATTTTATAAATACTTAAACACATTATCTGATAAGATGGTACCACTTACGAAAAACATCATTTTGCAAAAAATAGGTAAGTAATAACGAAGTTACACTCAGCTGGCGCACGGCGCGCCAAACGCGGAAAACGCTCAGTCTTTTAGCGATGTATCAGCCGAAAATCCCGGCCTGAGATTTATTGAGCTACTGACAACTGTTGTGTAGGAACTGAAAAAATGGCTAAGAATTTTCTTAAGGAGGAGGTCGCCATGCATTTTGAACGTTCAGCATTAAACACAAATGTTACATAGTCCTACCCTGGATGTAAAAAACCTATTTATTCACAGCAATTCTGAATTGTTCACGTTATAAATAAAGCTATGATCACTTGGCCTCAGGTGTTCACATTATCACAAAACCGTCAGAAATACGTGATAATTTAATTACAATCCGACAGCTGTTTCTGCTCAGCACTGCGGTCTGTATTCCTGGCACACTGAATAGAAAATACTTAGAAGTGTGATTTAATAAAATATTATTTACACGTAGGATGCTCTGGGTGAAATAATTTCAGCAGAATCTGTAAAGTATGGTACTTGAAGAATAATTTTAATTATTAGTTCATCCATATAAATATTAGTAGCACCTCCCCAAGATAGTAGTTTATTTGTGATTATGAATTGCGACAGAGCAAAATATTTGGTCCTTAAAATTGTACGTGTGAAAATGTTCTCAATACTCTTAAAGAGTTTGTGTACAGTCCAAAATTTGTCCATTTAATATTATTGTGATGTCTTAGTAAAAATTCATTCGATATTGTTAATAATGTACGTTTAACGTTTAGAAATGCCGATCCATAGACAATACCCGCCAGTGTTGCTATCGTGGAGCGATTTATCATTTATTTTATGGCTTGGCTATCGAAACGCCTAACGAGCGCAACGTGCTCAAGAAATCGATATAAAATCGTCGACAATTTTTGTCGCTAACGGGGCGCTGTTCGGCCTGCTTTGGCGATCCAGCGCCTCGCAGATGTTCGCAGAGGGAAGAGTGCATGGGTTCGCTGCTTTGATGCGCCACAGAATAGCCGGGACAAGTCAGCGCTGCCGGAGATCGGAAAACACTCTTTTCCAGGCTGTCGTCCAGTGGCAGGGCGCGCCCCTACATCATAGATGGAGAATTTCCCTCAAGCCACCACGGTAGCATAAGTGCTAAATATATAGACTTTTTATATTCTGTTACCACATCACGTAATTTTTTTTAAATGTATCCTTTTATATGGCAGACAGAGTATTACACTCACCGCTTTGTTCAGCTGAAATAAATACATTATTATTATTATTATTCATGCTTACCGATCCGATATTGTTAAGTTATCGATTTGGCGATTCACTTCTATCGGTTGATCTATTCGGTGGCCTGGCACTTGCTATGTATTGGCGTTTCATTTTGATTGTTCAGTATCACCTACATACAGCCATACATACTTTCGCTTTGGTCCCACTGCGTTGTGAAATATAAACCATTCTTATTTTTTTATTAATTTCGGGTTCCGGTCAAGGTCAGGTTCCATAGAAACTTGATCTTATCTCAATGGTCACAATATCAAGTTGAATAAGAAATTAAATCATTTATTTCATAATCGGTTATATTGAGTAGGTAGAGATCAATTTACTTCTGAATGGGGCTATAAAATCGTTTTTACTTAATTGTATTTTAAGTGAACGATTGGCAAAAAATATTACTCTTACGTTAAAAACAGCTATTTCTAAGGGCATTATCGTTTATAACAGTTTCCGTCGTATTTACAAATAAACGTTTTTTTTGTGACAAACTGCCTCCACTTATTATGTGCACATGAACAAACAAAAATACAATGGAGAAAAATATTGACAAGTCTTGAAGTTGAGATATGATATCAATGAAAATGCGGTAAAGTGAACTGGTCTCATTAGCTCGGTCGGTAGAGCGGTTGTCCCGATCAGACAAAAGTCCTGAGTTCGATTACCAGATGAGACTGACACCTTTTTATTTTCTGTGGTTTTTTTCAGTTTCGTGTTTCATTTAAAATTTGTTAATATTTTCTTCTTCAATGATTCATAATATATATATATATATATATTCACAATATTGTATTTCTTTTTCTTACTTTCTATTTCAAACACCATGACTTTGGACCAGTGGCATGCATTGCTTTATGACATAGAGCAATGCATGCCACTGGTCCAAAGTCATGGTATGGATAAGTTTTCAGATTTTCACGGGAAAAAGTATTTTCTTTAATAGTTTTTGAGACATTATGCTGTGTTGCGCTTCCACTTACTTTAGCCAACGTTTCGGACACCATTACACATGGTGTCTATGGTTCCATGACAATTGATCCCCCGACAGTTGGCCCCCCGACAGTTGAGGTTACTCACAACTTTCCCACCCCGGTATAAGTAACTTTAGGGTGCGCGCCAGGGACTCTAATTTTTTAATTAAACGAATCTATAATTTTTAAAAGACTTTAAACCATCAAGAGTCCCTGCACAGCTTTCGCATATAAGAAGGTTAGTCACAAACGCACATCAAATTGGTTAGTACAGATACTGACGATGATAAAATATAAGCCTTAGCGGCTCATATTGTCGATAACCAGAGTAATCTAAGATGGAATGCGGGAGTGCATCAACAAACCTATGAATAAATAAACAAGAAACGCAAAATAATTTATATCCAGAACAGACCGCAGCCACGAATCCAGGACAGTCCCTCCAGAGCAGTGCAAAGCGACTTCCTGCTTCCGACACTCTTCCCAGTGAGACAAAAAATCATAACCAAAGTCGATATACTTTTATATGCAGTCGGCTTACGGAAACTACGTTATAGGTTCCTATCCTCACTGCGTACACTTCGGAGACTAGGTATTGTTGTTAGTAAAAATATTTTATGTAGCCATAACCATAAGTTACTTATACCAAGATGAGAAAGCGGTGGGTAACCTAACATATTTTTTTAACTTTTAATTAATTTTTTTTTATTTATTTATTTCATATACGAGTATATCAACATTCGTTACCGGCTGACGTATTGCCATTTCACTAGGTGTGAAACGCCTGTGTTGAGAGGCCAATTTACGGGGGCGGTGGTTCATCTAGGATATTTATATGACAATAGATGAATCGATTACAATTTAATAAATATAAAAAAATCAAAAGTGGTCTTATTTAAAGGTGCAAAAGAATTTAAAAGCTGGCAGGTTTATTGGAGGTGGTGTTATTTAAAGGTGTAAAAGAATTTAAAAGCTGACAGGTTTATTGGAGGTGGTGTTATTTAAAGGCGTAAAAGAATTTAAAAGCTGGCAGGTTTATTGGAGGTGGTGTTATTTAACGGTGTAAAAGAATTTAAAATCTGGCAGGTTTATTGGAGGTGGTGTTATTTAACGGTGTAAAAGAATTTAAAAGCTGGCAGGTTTATTGGAGGTGGTGTTATTTAAAGGTGTAAAATAATTTAAAAGCTGGCAGGTTTATTGAAGGTGGTGTTATTTAACGGTGTAAAATAATTTAAAAGCTGGCAGGTTTATTGGAGGTGGTGTTATTTAAAGGTGTAAAATAATTTAAAAGCTGGCAGGTTTATTGAAGGTGGTGTTATTTAAAGGTGTAAAAGAATTTAAAAGCTGGCAGGTTTATTGGAGGTGGTGTTATTTAAAGGTGTAAAAGAATTTAAAAGCTGGCAGGTTTATTGAAGGTGGTGTTATTTAAAGGTGTAAAATAATTTAAAAGCTGGCAGGTTTATTGGAGGTAGTGTTATTTAAAGGTGTAAAAGAATTTAAAAGCTGGCAGGTTTATTGAAGGTGGTGTTATTTAAAGGTGTAAAATAATTTAAAAGCTGGCAGGTTTATTGGAGATGGTGTTATTTAAAGGTGTAAAATAATTTAAAAGCTGGCAGGTTTATTGAAGGTGGTGTTATTTAAAGGTGTAAAAGAATTTAAAAGCTGGCAGGTTTATTGGAGGTGGTGTTATTTAAAGGTGTAAAAGAATTTAAAAGCTGGCAGGTTTATTGGAGGTGGTGTTATTTAAAGGTGTAAAAGAATTTAAAAGCTGGCAGGTTTATTGGGGGTGACCAATGATCTTACTTTCAAAGAAACTTATGTTTAACGCATTTCTGATGTCACTAGATGGGGATTTGAATAACTTAATAGCATTATATGTAAAATTTATTTATCCATAATAGGTTTTACAAACTGGAATATTAAAAGATTTTACATGTGATTATCTTAGGGCTTTCTTCAAACATATGGATATTTTTAAATTGATGCAGTAGGATATTTTTTTAAACATTTTTTCTCATGTTGGGACATTTAGTTTCTTGGAAATAAAATCAGTACTCTTCCTTAATGGAACTTTAAGAATAACCTTCACGATTAGTATCTGGATCTTTGCTAACGGCTCCAGGCAAGTATTTGTGGAACTACCCCGACTAATAATACCATATTCGAGAGATTGTACAAGAGCACAGTAAACTTGCCTCAGTTGTTTTCTATTCAGTATATATCTAACATTTTTAAGGAAATAGACAAGTTTCCTTAGTTTTGTCGTTAAATTTGTAACATGTGCATTCCATATAAGAAGATCGTCTACGTGTATACCAATATATTTTTATATTTTCAACTCTATTTATCAAAAGGCTTTATTTATCTACCCTTATAGAATTTACAGACAAATCATTTATGGTATTACTTGAGTTAGCAACCTGCAATGTATTTTTTTTATTTTATTTTGTATAAGTATGTATGTAAAATATTAAACAGTGCAGATATATCTTAAAAGCTAATTACAAAAAAAAATATAAATTTATTTAACAAAAACTACTCAACTCAATAGAGAAAGATTTCTCTTGTTTGAGTTGGGGAGCAGCGCCATGCAGCGACAATAATTGTGACTAAATGTTTAATAAAATACATCAAGAATGTAATATAGATAATGTTTAAATAAAGTTCTACAAAAACCATTATCTACAAAACAGAAGACTAAAAGTACACGATAATAGAAATGCAACAATAAGGCGCATACAAGATGTAAACACAATACATTTTAATTTTAGTCATATTTCGAAAGGCTTGATCCAGTATTTCTAGAGGTTTAGTTTTTGTTTTCTAATTTACATACATATGATATAGTGTCATTTTAGAGTACTGGTTCTACTAATTCTGCATACATACGTACTCCATCCTAGACCCGAGAGACTGTAGGTCAGAAGAAGTTCCCAATCTTATTTGTCTCACTGTCCACTTTTGGACTATACCCCTCCCCCTCGTCTCTTCTTACACGACAATGCGATAAAATCTAAATATATACACTGTGACTGCGAGATAATAACTCTCATTTCCGCGGTTCACTTTAAACTCCGACACGATCTTTTCATCACCGCTGTTCTCCATTGTGATAGTGACCTGACAACAGGTGCATAAAAAACTTGTACCAGACGTATTCTGGCACAAAGCGAACTGTAGAGGCCGGCTGATCCCAATCTACGAAGCGGGCTGGAGGGGAGGGGGTGGCGACCTATCGTTCCCTTTTGCAAGGAGGAAACGACAACAGTTTTGTATCACTTTGCTTTTGCACAAAATTCTTTTTTGTGCAAAAACTCCTGCGGCTGTACAAATCCGTTTGCACAATACACACTTTTTTGCAATCTCGGATGCTGCTCTGCGTGCCTTGTCCGTGGTCATTCTATGGTCTGATTCCGTGAGCGTTGGTAGTCCGGGGGATAGTCCAAGGGTCAGCGGGGAGTCAGAGAAGAAGAAGGCAGGTCGATTTTAAAGAAGAGCGAGGTAGAGCGGTCGGTGGAGCAGAGGTGATGTCGGTTCAAGCGTCGCTGAATGACTGACGAGTTGCTCTTTTTCGGCCTGTATACAAATGCCAACTAAGCGCTACGCCGGGCGTCTAGTTGGCTTCTCACGGCGCCGTCGATACAAAAATCTGCATCGAGCAGCGCCGTGAAAGTTTACCCGACATCACCGTCTCCCTCCCACCACGTCATCTCGCTCTGTCATTTTTATTTCATTTAAGTATGAGCGGTCTGTGGCCGAACAAGCTCTCCACAGACCGCCCGTTACATAACAAACAATATTTTAAACACAAGTGTGCCGCGTCATAACATTCCAGGAGAGACGGGACGTCCGATACAAAACTGTTAATCCATCTATAAATCAGTTGAATACATAAAACACTTAATTTTGTTGCAAGATTCTTTCAATTGTGTACCTACGACACAGTTGAATTCGTGAGGAAAATGTATTAAAAATATTTTGGATTTCTTTCATGCCGTTAGAAATAAGCACAGCATACAAGCAGCGGACTTTCAGATTGTTCATTTTCGCACCCAAGCCTGCACCTTCCAATTATTGCATGCAGGTATCCATGTACCGATTGAATATTTCCTCATCTCTCCATAAGTACTTAACTTTTATACTATCCTCAAATTATCTGGTAAAAGTAAACGATTACTCTATATAATTTCTTCAAACGATTGGTTTTCACTTTGTGGCGTTATTATTAATAAACTAATTAAATAATATACTTTGTATTCACCACTTTATTAATATAAAGATATCTACATGTTTCGAAAGCGATGCTTTCTTCATCAGGAGTAATGATTACTCTATGGTTTTTTTTTTATCTCATTTAACTTACTATTATTATATATATATGTTATTATACTATACTCAAATTATCTGGTATACATAATTGTTTTTTTTTCTGTACTATTCTTCACTTCTCTTTATCCTTTTTTTATATATATTATATTACCATACTATGTCAATACTAGCTTTTTTCAAAGAGTCCATAGAATCAGTTTTCTCACAGTTTTTTTTTCATTATTCGTTGAGTCCTAAAAGGATACCTTAACGAATTTGTTCTTCTGGTATTAGATATATCCAATAGATGCCGAGTCATCATTTTGTTATTGTTATAAATTATTTAAAAAATAATATCGATCATTACATAGTCGCCAGTGGCGTGCAGTCCATAAAGACTGAAAATCTGTGCATACTCTAATAAAAACAAACCATGAAAAAAATAAAATATGTTTCGAAAACGGTGATGAAATCAAAATGATGTATTTTCCATAAATTTGTGAAGTTTTCTTCTACATTGGTAAATTGTATCTAATTGACAAATTAATAATTATTATTTATTTATTCATCTTTATAGAACATAACACATGATGGATTGATCGATGTCTTTCTCACTGGGAAATTCCTGTGTTGAGACAGACGTAGGTACATAAATTACATAATAAAATTAAATAATACAGAAGTGAAATTAACAGAAGATTTAAAAAATAATAAAATAAGTTTAATTCTAATATATAAACAAGAATAAAAAGGGACAAAACTGGTTGTAAATGATGTTTTGGATGTTGTATAATCCAGGTAAGACAAAATATATGTAATAATAAGATAGCAACTAGATTTATGGCAATACATTTCAATCATGCCTTTACGGGTACATAACGCAAAGCCACGCATCCCCATACTGCTTGTACAAAGCTGTGAAATAGTAGAGCTGCACTGCTAGTAATGTTTGCATCATGAAAAAATGTTTCCTTTCAAATTTGGGTGATAATATCATCTTCCACTAAAGCATGTGCACTTTTCATAAGTTGTATTTTTTTAGTTTCCAACACTACCGCTAAAGTCTAGATGGAAAATACATTTTTTGCGCTGCTGCCATCTGTGGAGAAAAAAATTCAACAAATCTTCCGAAAATTATTACCTAGTACAACGTATTATTGAACTATTTTTAACGTATTTTTCATACTATTGTATGAAACTATCACTTTGTGGTTATCCATTATAATCAAATGAAACACTCAAACTATGTTTTAACCACATTTATTTCATACGCTTACCAGTTTCGGAACAACCTAGGACACTTTTTTTGCCATTGAAGAGATACAAAATGACTTAAATAATGTAATACTTTGGTTAAACATAAACAAACTTAAACTGAATGTTATGAAAACTAAATTTCTGATTATTGATAGTCAAGGTGGAACCGAACATGCAATACTAACCATTGATAATATAAAGATAGAAAGGGTTAACAGTATTAAATATTTGGGTATAATATTAGATGATAAATTAAAATTCGACAAACACTTCGAATACATATCAAAGAAAATTGCTAAAAAAGTTGGCTTCCTAAAAAGAATTAGGAATAACTTGGATCTCAAGACAACGCACCTTGTATACAATTCTATTGTAACTCCTCATTTAAATTATTGTTCTAGTGTTCTATTCTTATGTAACGAGGCCCAAAATAATAAACTACAGGTTATACAAAATAGGGAATGAGGATGATCCTGAAATGTAATATCTTTACTAGAGTTAAAACTATGTTACAAAACTTAAATGTGATGACAACTAAACAACATATAATATATAATACATTAACAATGATGTACAAGCTTAAAAATAACATGCTCCCTAAATATATGCAAACTAATATTATGTATCATGAAAATATTCACAATTATCCTACGAGGAGTTGCCGAGACTTCAGGCTTCCCAAAAAAAAACTTACGTGTACACAGAACAGCGTGTTTTATAAAGGGCAAAAACTTTATAATAACCTACCAAATTCCATAAAGGAAGCCTCAAGTCTTGGCACTTTCCGTAAAACATGTGCTATATACATAAAGAAAAATTTATGACTTGTATTTCTATTTGTACTAACTGTATTTCTTAAACCCTATTTTTTTTTTTTGAACTGGGGTAACTGTATTTCTTTTTTTTATTAACTGTATTCTTTCTGTTATAATTTAATGACTCTATTTATTTTATTATGTATCTTATATGTTTTTTATTACTAGACGTATGAAAATTTGCTTACATCTAAATAAAGCTACAAAAACAAACAAACTTGCCCTAAGGATGGAATGGTTGTTCCGAATCCGGTAGGCGAATAAAATAAATGTGATTTAAAGAAAGTTTAAGTGTTTCATTTGATTATTCTTTTTTCTATTGTTTGATCAAATGATTGTGTTTTCTGAGTGTTCCCTACTTCTACCTAATAGGCTATAAAGTTTCAATTACGTATATACTGTCATATAATTAAAATACACAGTTCAATCTAACTTTTGAAAAGTCGTCGGTGTTCGATTAGAAAAATTCGTCAAAAAACTAGACAGCCTATCCTTTATCATAGAGCAATGCACGCCACTGATATTCACCAACATGATAAAGTCAATAATAATTATTAAATCTATATAATAAATATGTAGAGTAATGGAGGTTAACAAACTTTGAAATTTTTGTACGTACGAGTACGTAATTTAAACAAATAAAGTTTTTTATGTGGATTAATGTGGTCGGTTGAAAATTATGTACCGAAGATTTTGAATGCTTTAAATGGTGAACATATGTATTTTTTTTTTAATATCTCTTAGCTACCTGGGGCCTGATTCCGGTTCTTTTTTAGGATAAGGCATTGTCCTCATATTTAGGGTTAAAGACATTTTGCTTGACTGCAATTCCGATTACATGTCAGTGACAATACATTTTTAAAGGAGTTTTTGGTTTAATTATCGCAGGATTATTGAATTAAAACGATGGGTGCTTTGCACATACTTAACATATATTTAACACATACTTAACACATTCTTAACACATAATTAACAAATACTTAAACACGTAGTTTATTATTACTTTATATTTGTAATTTATCAGAATTTGACATTTCGTGTTTTTGATATAAGTACTTTACAAACATCGCAATTTCGTTCATTCGGTTCATTTAATCACATTATTATGCGACAAATTTGAATTTTCGGAATACCTACTTCATTATTTGCTTCTTGAGTTTTTTAACATTAAAAAGCCAATTTTTACGAATATTGACTAAAGTAAATGCGGTGAAAGGTTACACCATTCCTTTTTTTTAACTTTCCCTGAACGACGTGTCCAGTCGTATAGGCATTTTATAGTTATCATTGGAAATCCATTGATCCACACCCGGCCAGCGCTTGTAATCGACTGAAGCCCGTGTTATCTCTATGATGCCAATGGGCCTCATTTCGTTTCCCATATTTCAAAGACTAATATTTACTCCATTTGAATGTCTCTATGCATAGAATAGATTACGGTAAAGCTTCAGGTGACTTTTCTACGAAGAAAGTGCGACTTGCGCAGTTATAGGCTATAGGTCTACTTTCAAATGAATTAATACCATTTTGTACTTTTAATAATCATTTCGGCCAATGACTACTGGGGGCGTTTTTGTTTGCCTTGGACGACCCGCTACCCAAACACGGCCCTGATCACGATATGTGTATGGCATAGTAATATGAAAAATTAAAGGTCAAACTTAAAAAAAAGGGTTTTAAGGTTACCTGAAAATAATAAGACGATGCTTTTTTTCTGAAAATATGGCAACATTTAATGCAAATCAGAGTAATTGATTAGAAAATACATGCATTCAAGTTGAAGCCTTTAATTTTTTATATAATGCATTTCTAAACAAGTCATAACAGCTAAGCAACCCAACAACCAAATTAAATATAGCTTAGCAACCCAACAACCAAATTAAATAAAGCTAAGCAACCCAACAACCAAATTAAATAAAGCTAAGCAACAACCAAATTAAATAAAGCTAAGCAACCCAACAACCAAATTAAATAAAGCTAAGCAACCCAACAACCAAATACCCATATTAAATATATCAAGCAATTCAGAAGTCAACAAATGAATTGCAAAAAACTTAAACCAATAATAGGTTTCATCAATAAAGGCATATTCATTCTGTGGCATTCTTTTTAATTTATATTCTTAAATTTAAATATAAAAACAAAAACATTAGCCACTCATCTCATCGGGACAATCCTGTGTTGAGATGAGCGGCTTAACAATTTAATTATAATCAGTAAATAGTAATAAGTAAATAATAATACGCGAATAAAAGTTAGTAAAAATTAATAAGTAAATAATAGTAAATAAGTAATAATAAATAATAATTAAATAATAATAATAAGTAAATAGTAATTCACATTAAATATTAAGTAAATATTGATAAGTACATAGTAATAAGTTCATACTAATAAAAATGAGTAAATAATAATAAGTAAATAAAATTATGTAAATAGTAGTAAGTAATTAATAATACGTAGTTAAAAAAATACAATTATAAGTAAATAGTAATAAGTGAATAATAAATAATTATTTTGATATTATTTAATTTAAAATGTTTGCATATAAAATATCAGTTTTTCTTTCCATGCACGCTGGTTAATGTTTCCTTATCTATGAATAATCTCAACAACGAATACAAATTGCAATTAATAGCCTTAATTCCTATTATTATTGCGGTTATAAAAGGAATTAATAGATAATATGTTATACAAAAAGTTTAAGAAAAGGTAATAACTCAATTTGTAAAGAAATATTGCATTGTAACTGTATATTTTTCGAAATAACCTTTTTGTTAATTAAAAAAATTACTCATTAAAGGGTTACAAGCACAACATTCCCAAATGATGTCTAAGTTCAAAAGTGACATCGAATACATCAATGAAAGACTTGTTGAGATCTATGTATATAAAAATGTAAGTTTGTTAGTCTTCGATGTTCTTAAAAATTACTCTACCGGTTTCGCTGAAAACAGCACAGTTTGTATTTATTAGTGCCGGGAAGGCTTAGAAAATAGTTAGAATGAAATCCAATATGTAAAACTGTTGCGATAACGTTTTAAAATTAGTATGAAAATATTGAACCCGCCATGTTTTATTTAGGTAAGGTTAGGCTAGCCCATAGATATAACACTCTGGTTAGCCACAGATTGCATATTCAAAAGAAGAAAGTTTTTTTGGGTAGAATTTTTTCAAAATGGAAAACACTAGTAGGTACCTAATTAAGAACTTTATGATTTAGGTACATTTAAAAAAAACGTTTGGAATGAAATAAAATATTCAAATGAATGTTTCTTTATTTGGAGATAGTTACTTTTGCTATCAAATCAATTATGGCACCCTAATGACAAGCAAGAATTCAAAACTTCATAACTTTATTCCAAAAAAAAAAATCTCGAGAAGGCCGGGTACACATCAGCTACTTAACTACGATTAACCACATCATATTCCGAACTAGCAGACCATATAACTACCCAACAACTCGAAAACCCTTCTACCCTTAAAATCTGACAACACGACAGATACAAATGTAAGTCAAACCCAAACTATTAAGCCATATTATTCTTCATTTTTAATCCCATATTATTGGCAGCTACCTTTATAATGATTACAAAGTTCCTAAGGAACACAATTGCAAACTAGACAGTGTATCGGATTAATATCCGATTTTTTATTTATATGATACATTCATTGACTTTTTATAAAAGTCTAAAGAATATATAGAGTCCCAGATGCGACTGAAATCTTATTTAAATTTTATTTTCTGTTGTTTTTTTTTCCGTTTTTATGTTTCATTTGGGTTATGTTAATATTATTTTCTACAATGATTAAATATTAAAACGAGGTTTTTAAATCCCAATAAACATAATTAATCATTAAAAAAATAATATTAAGCAATAGTTACGCAATTTATAAATTAAATCTGAACAAAATGTCAATAAATACTAAGAGATCATTCAAGCGAGATAAAAAGGTTCGTAAAAGTCAACAAAAAGTTCGCCTAATAAATAACCCGTAACAAAACCATTTGTAATAGAACCCAACATGGCAAATAATATAAGCATTTTTCTACATTACTTTGTTCAAGGTTTTATAGAATTACTAACTGACGTGTACCCGGCCTTACTCGGGATTATATTTATTTTTTTGAATAAAGTTATCAAGTTGTGAATTATTCGTGTCGTTTGTATGCCATAATTGATTTGATAGCGAAAGTGATACCTTGTGACAAATATTACTAACTGTAATCAAATAAACATTCATTTGGTAATTTTATTTCATTCCAAACATTTATTTTTTTCAAAATATATCTAAATAATAGAGTTCTTAAGTAAGTACCTTCTTGTGTTTTCAATTTTTGCTAATATTTTACCCAAACAAACCTTCTTCTTTTGAATATGTAATCTATGGCTAACCAGAGTGGTATATCTATGGGTTAACCTTAATAAAACATGGCGGGTTTTTTTATACTAATTCTAAAATGTTGTAGCAACAATTTTAAACATTGTATTTCATTTAAACTACTCTCTAAATCTTTCCGTTACTAATAAAAACAAACTGTGCTAGTTTCAGCAAAATCAGTCCAGTGATTTTTGAGAAAATCGATGACAGACAAACAGAGCGACAAACATTCATTTTTATATATTTAGATTTAAACTCACATAATGATTTACGACCCGGTGCCTGACAAAGCGATTAATAATCGCTGTAATTAACCTTACATTTTGCATGGTTCGCGTGACAAGCTCATATTCTTTTGTGCAAACTGATATATCCAGGCCATTTAAAAATCTCAATGTAAACGTTTTATTTGTGAAACAAATCTAACTACCCACTTTAAAATCTCCATTTCAAAGCATCTATCGTTTTTTGCCGGAACTATGGATCTGCCACTGAGAGATTAATTGTAACTGCTTGTTTTCATTAAGAATATCTTTAGCAATGGCGTGCATTGCTCAATGTGCAGAGGTAGGCTGTGTGTAGTTTTTCAAGTTCGGTTACAAAAGTTACCAGCAACGAAAGCGGTATGTTTCACAGATTTAATACAAACGGTATGCGGATATTGTGGATGTATGGTTTTGCGTTATGTATCCCGCAAAAAAAAATAGATTCAGTCAAATGTATGGCCAAAGGTAGGTTGCAATGCAAAGGTTGTAGGTTGAATGGGTATTCCTAGAGGATGCATAGACTACGATTATCTACTTTATTCATTAAATTTAGTAAAACTATCTGAACTTAGAATTATTTGCGATTTAACACGTTTGTTTAAGATAGTTAATTCAATATTCTATACCTCTGAACTTCTATATTTGATTGCTTTTCATATACCCGGTACGACAAGACAGTACCTATCCTTTTATTGTGACAATTGAACTTCGGCGTCGCAATATTATTCCCCTATGCGACGGATTCAATATTTGGGGAGCTAATATTTCGCTGTTGTAGACATAGTTAGACAATCAGTATTCAACGCTGCAGCAAGACTTATCACCGGCGTATCTAAATATTCTCACATTTCAGAGCATCTCAAAAATCTCCACTGGCTCAAATGTCCTGAAAGAATACAGTTCAAGCTCTGCTGGATGGTATTTAAGTCACTTAACGGAATGGCTCCAGTTTACTTATCAGAACTGTGTATTCCTGAAAATACCAACTCACGGCAGTCCACCCTTAGGTCAGCAGCGTCATCGGCTATCGGGAGGTTGTAGGAACCAAAGCGCACACCTAATACTAAGTTCGGTGATCGTGCTTTCGGAGTGTCAGGACCTAAAGCCTGGAATGAACTACCGCATGACTTAAGAATTATCAAAGACTCAACAGAATTCAGAAGTAAACTTAAAACACATCTTTTCAGACAATCGTATCCATAAATTCACCTGTAAATTGCTTAGCTAGGCTGGCCGGTTAGTACTTACCTAAAGTCATTAAATAAAATAAAAATATAATTCAAAATTCACGCATCGGTGCGCAAATGCGTCCACAGCCCGCAACACTGTAAACAACCAAAGTGTAAAATAAAAATAAAAATAAATAAATAAAAACGTTAATTAATTGATAAACTAAGTTCTTTAAAACTTAAGACAAGATTTTTGTGCATAGTGCAAAGGGTAACAATTATTAACAATTATTATTATTATAATTATTAGGTGAAAATATAATAAAAACAGTAATTATTGAATGGAACACTAGTATATATTGATTAACTTGGCGGGTTTGCGATAAGCCGACGTAGCTCAACGGTAGAGCATCTAACCGGACATTAGAAGGGTGCGGGTTCGAGTCCTGCCGGCGACATTTATCTTTGCTCGGAAGGTTTTTTCAATTTGGATGAGTGTTTTAGATTAATAATTATTGTTTATAAAAACAAAAACGTTAATATTTATTAAAAGCTTCTTACGCTGTGTGAGGTAATTTTATAGATATTTTCGAGTCCTAAAATTCATTTTATGAATACTTTCCAGTCCTAAAATTAATACCAATAATTCAATAAATACCAACTCTTCTTGTGCCACCAATCATCTAATAAATGTAACATCAATAGAAAGGGAGAAACAAGTAACTATGTAAAACTATCATCTCTATAATTAAATTTTTCTAAAACTGTGTTCATCTGAAGCGACCTGCCAGGTAAGTATGTTTTTTCTGTATCTGTCTTTACATAATTAGTTAAGAAATATTTGTACAGCGCCCTTGAGGTGATTTTTCACAAAAACGGCGCTATACAAGTCATCCAACTATTATTATTATAGTTGGCACATCAATGTTACACTATAAACATGCATTAGTAAGGTTTCTTCATTGAGTAGGGAGATATAGAAATTATGTTGTTTCTTTTTATATTATCTGTTATAATACATATGTACCTTTTCAGTGTTATTTGTAAATGTCCATGTAAAAGCCTGTAATAGGCGCAAATAAATAAATCCTTCAGCAGGGCGATACATAAAGCATCTACCACTGTAACCTCATATAAACTCTTGCCTCGGGTCTCTACACAATGAACTCAAGTTCAATACCAATTACTTAAGAAATTTAAAAAAAAATGGTGTAAACCGCTGCTGACTCACTTACCGGGTGCATTTCGTGACTGTTTTTTTACCAATAGTTTGTGTAGCCAATATTGTAATCATGTGTGAAATAATACATTATTTTCCGGCAAGACCTTGAATTAGGGAATAGTAATGTGTATGATATTATAACCGCAATATGTTAAAACAGGTAGAGATATATTTACGGTTGATAAACGAACAATGGCGGCAATAACCTTGGTAAAATAATATTCTAATTTGTCATAATGTCCGCTAATTTATTATAATTAATTGCTTTATTATTATAAAAAAATAATGAAATACATTTTGTTCTTGCAATATAAATATCATCTGTGGAGCAAAGACATCAGGCGGTAATGCTGTCATTGTTCTATCGGTACTTCAATAGAAGATACTCTGATCAACTAACGTCATTCGGCACATTTGTACACGATTGACATTTGTCGCATGAGGAAGGGTCGCTTCTATGACTCATTCTTATGTTCAACAGCTCAGCTGCGGAATGACTTATTTCATCATTGCCTCTTTGTTTCATCTCTCCTACAACATGGGTCTCTTCAAAACCCAAGTTCACTCCTCCATGTTATCCAAAAGACACTTCACACAGCATCCCCAAAGATGACGTAGCCCTTAAAGGAAATTATTTCCCTCAGAACCTCTTGTGTGTAATTGATGTAAAAAAAAATTAAATCACAATTCTGAAAGTATATATGTATATATATATATATATCTTTAAATCTGGAATTACTTTTTTTTTTCTTATAATTTCAGATATCGAAGAAGAATTTCTTTCTTCTTTAATTTATATACAGACAAACATTACGGGGCTACAAATAATCTGGCAATCTGTAAAAATCTCCTACTATCGCCATAGTAAGCGAATGTTGCTTATCTGATGATGGAGGACTTAGCCAGCCGAGGAATTGAACTCACAACACCTAGGTGGTACCCAGACGCGATGCCAACTCAGCCATTAATCGGTCGTCCATAAGTTTCCGTAATATTTGCTTTGTATCTATAAAGGACTATTTACTTATATTTTTTTTATATACTTAGTATTTTCCAACTTTCTAGTGTCCTTGATTTGTAAATATCATAAAACTGCCATACATAAATTATCCATACATCATTGTTATTCCCCGCTGAAACCATTTAGGGCCGGTTTATCAGTGCTGAAATTATTGCTAAAACTAAAGCTTCCTAATTTGGCCGCTTAAGCCGTCGATTGGAACTAGTTCCAGCTCTGTGACCACTACCAGCTATTAGTGACAAATCCCATCTCACAAATTTGACAATTACGTAAATAATTGCGACTAAAATTTACGTAAATTCGTAAATTGCTACTTTTACCAGTAAGGACTTCGATAATTCATCGAACGATGAGGAATGTCGATGATATTAATTGATAATTTTCAATCTAAACCAGTCTTAAGAGGAATTTTCGATGTGAGAACATAGTTTTTTTCAACTTTTAGTTAGTTCGTCATAATTTTATGAATAATGCACTGATTCCAGCAAAACAAATACTATTTATAATTGGGTTTTTTGCATATGGAACCATGCCGATTGGTGTGTGGGATTTTATCAAAAATCAACTGTCAAACAAAACCAGTTTAAAAATAAACATCGCATTGACATGACAGCATGGTTGTGGACACAAACCCGAAACAGTTCTTGTTACCAGTTCCGTCACCAGCACCTACCACCTATTGACGAATCTCGTCATATTTGACATTTACGTAAATAATTGCATACGTTAATCTCCAGACATTTTGTTTGTAAGTTTTATTTATTATGTACTTTTGCTATTTTTTTATATATTTAATTCGCTACCGGTTTCGACACAACCGTGCCATTCACTAGCGTTCTTAAAACTAGTGAATGGCACGGTTGTATCGAACCCGGTAGCGAATTTAATATATCAAAAATAGCCAAAGTACATAGTAAATAAAACTTACAAACAAAATGTCTAGAAATTGCTATATAGTGAATGCCGAAAAAATACAAGAAATTACGTTAATCTCGCTAACATTTACGTAAATTGCTTACTTTTATCAGTGTGTACTTCAATGATTCATCAAACGATAAGGAATATAGATGATTTTAATTGAAAGGGGATGACTTTCAATCTCTAATAGTCTAAACAGGGTCTTAAAGAACATAGTTTGTTTTCAACGGTTAGTTAGTCATAATTTCATGAATAATGCACAGATTTCAGCAAAATAAATACTATTTACAATTAGGTTCCTCGCATATCGTCACAGGAAAGCAATACTGCTGTAACCACCACTACCCACAAAAATGCTCTGTATACACTATTCCACAGGGTTTTTTTCTGCATCGATCTATCTGGTTCCCGTGACTCTACAATGAAAAATAAGTCCTGTACGACGTTGGAAAAACTCTTCGTTTTGTCAATATTAAGTTTTTTACTTGATATAAAGCCTCAAAATCCTGCGATTTTTCAATTGGGTTTGGCTGTTACAGTAATATTGCTTTCCTGCGACGATATGGATCCATGCGGGTTTGTGTGGAGTACTTTATCAAAAATAAATGCGATAAATAAACAGTTGTTGATGATGTTTCATACACGGCGATGACATTTTTGATTTTGCGAAGAAAAAAGAAGCACGTTCCTATATTAAAATCGAAGACAAAACGTCTAATATTGATGTTTTCTATATTGTCTATGCTTACAATATATATGCGGAATTTTGCTTAGTCTGTCTAAAACCTTTTATATTGGACTGATAAACCGGCCCTTAGTGTTTTCAATCAAATAGTGTTGGTTTATTTTTAACAAACAGAATGTGAAATAAATCGGCCATTTGGGCACGATTGTAGGCAACAGGTGCGGCATTTCACGAATGGCCTTGTTTACTTTGGGTCAATTTATGAATATCATACGTTTTCTCCAACGCACCAAGCGAATTCAAAAATTTTCTAATTCTATGTAGGTACAGATAAATCATTTTAGGGAGATTCTTGATTGTGTAGTGGTGCACACCGATAGTGGTTAAAATTGGTTCGATGTGTTATTTTACTTTTTTAATAAAAAACCTATAACTTATTTCCTCTTGTTTATTCCAGACCGGACCGGTTTCACCCTATCATTTGTAACAGGAGTGAGCCCCTTTGCTCTTTCTAATATTACACATTTATGATTGAGAATTTTGTTTTATTTGTGATGGAATGACTTTAGAATTATATTTGGAACTACTTTCGGGTTGATCTATTACCTTCTGGAAGACGGATTACATTATGTTGAATAACGAACCGCCAAACAGCTCGATCTTGGCATACACTTCTTGCTTCATTCACTTTCATACAACGTCTCATACATTCTCTTCTGTTATTCCGACTTCTGACAGGGCCCGACTCAAGTATTTGATTCACTTGATCGTGCCATGTCTTCCTCGGTCGTCCCGGGCTTCTTCTTCCATTCACATTCGCGTCATATATTCTCCTTACACTCCTTTCTTCGTTCATTCGCTCTACGTGCCCAAACCATCTAAACGTTCATTTCTTAATCTTGCTCACTACGCTTACATCAGCCTTGCATTATTTACGAATCTCAACATTTTTCACACGATCATACATGGTTTTACCACACATTCGTCTCAAAGATCTCATTTCTACAGCATTCAGTCTACTTTCATCCTTCCTCTGCAAGTTCTATGCCACACTGCCATACATTTTTTAAATATAATGTCTATTCTGCCGTGGTAACTAAAAAACCAGTAATTACCAAAATTAGCAAAAATAAGTTGAATATGGGATGTTATTAAATATCTAATTTCGTATGTTTTACAAAAGACATAATTTTATACTTCTCGTTTTTAGTATTAAAAAAAACGGTAATGTTTTTGATGTTATTGCAATTTCGTTGGTAAGTAAAACGCGGTATCTCCGTTCCTGTAAATAAAAATACACTTCCTTCAAAGTTACTGCGTTTATACTTACATTTGTGAACATGTTTTTATCAACCATCTTGAAATACATTATATTAGTACTGAGCTAGCTTTATTTAAAACAGATTATGTTTTTTAATTAATAATTTATGTTTTTTTTACCGTTATCTCAGTCTTGTTCACTGAATGAGTTTTATGGCAGTTTATATCCTGTAGTTACGTGAACTACGGGTAACGAGGTACATTTTTAATGGGTCGATTTGTAAAATATTTCATTGTGTTATAAGAGGTACACACGAAGGAATATTCTTCTCAGAGTTCTCCTTTGATGTCTGCGACAAAATTTCCAGTTAAATGTTACTCTAGTATATTATGTGTATTTCCTATTTATATTCACGTTAGATACTATTATTGTATATAATTAAAGCTAAACTACAACGGAAATATAAAAGGAGAGTCAGCCTTTTTCTCCAATTGTCTATTCATTACGTACTTCTCTTCTACTTTGCTTATTAGTCTATTGATTTCTGATGATTCTAATTTATCTAATTTTTTACTCTTATTGAATACATGTAATATTGTAACATCTGTGTCTTTATAAAACGAATGGTGATTATCAAGTCAATAATTAGCAACATTCGACAAGTCCTTTTTCTTATTAACTCGGCTTGAAAAATCATACATATCCTGATTTATTCGAACACCGCTCAGAATACAACCAATAAAGGTCTATTCGCATCTACCAGCACCGCACAATACACCACAGTATAGTACTGACACGACAGAATTAGTTACATATATTATCTATGAACACATCCATATTACAGCGTACGTAAGCGTAACATATCCGCACCTGGACGGACAAGCACCCGCCGTAATTGTAGTCTAAAATATTTTTACGTTGCTGGTGGCCTCTAGACGTCTTCGCCTGACAGAAGAATTATGTCAGACCTAGTTGTATTATATAGAATCATTAACAACCTAATTGACAGCCCTGCCATCCTCACCACTATTAAATTCAATATATTCTGACTCCATTTATAGTAAAGCGTCATCTATACCAACACTTTGATGAATCCTACAATATAGTACTGTAGCTTGGATAAAGTACCGTTAATTATTTGTATTATAATATTGTTTTGGTTTTCTATTTTATGTCACTGTTAAACATTTGAAAAAGATTGTTCATTACTTTATGGTTTAGAATCTCTATGTACTTGTAATTTTCTATAGCTCTTTATATTATGTTCTAAAAATAAATACCACTAACACCGCCATCTGTGTCACTTGTCGTCATTAGACACAGATTTTAGCAATCTAAAACCGAGAAGATGGATAACGATGAATAGATTGAATTGTTCAGGGAATTTAGGTTATAAAATAATAATAAATATGGGAATAGGATTATAAAATCCTCAAACATGTTGTAGCGGACGCTAACGCTCAGTTGACAGTTCAGTTGACAGCTGTACTCACGTCTGCCGTGTGTGTGCTGTACTTAGCTGTACTGTGCTGTACTGTGCTGCACTGCGCGGTGCTGATAGTTGTGAATAGACCTTAAGGTGCTCTACTTATTTTAATTCGATAAAATAATTGATTTCATGCGTTCTAAACAAAAGTACTCTAGGTCAGTTTCTGGTCCATACTAGTCAAATTAATTCCTATATATATACTTTTCCTATTCAATTTGACTTACGCAATGAAACAAGTTAGACAAGTTTAGTTGGTCGATTGCTTCAGATTTAATGCCGAATTTTTGCCAACTTTTTATTTTCGTCAGATCCGAAACATTTTTTACTACTTTCAATCGATCCAATGACCTCACAATAGGAAACAAGCGCTTTACCCACTGAATAGGTAAACCTATAGAAGTGTGTTGTGGACGTATCAGTGTGTCCGAATTATCATCAAATTTTCCTAACTCTGGTAAAATTTAATCATTGAAGAAGATAATATTAACACATCCCAAATGAAACACGAATCCGAAAAACCAACAGAAAATAAAAAGGTTTCAGTCACATCTGGATAGGCAGAGGTCCTGGGTTCGAGTCCCAGATGCGACTGAAATCTTTTTATTTTCTGTTGTTTTTCGGATTCGTGTTTCATTTGGGATATGGTAATATTATCTTCTTAAATAATTAAATATTACAATGAGGTTTACAAACTTCAAAAATTTATTATAAAAATTTGAATATCTGGTAAAATTGATCAAACTTTTTCAAAATTACATATTTTTTAAGTGAATAAGTGTCAAGAGTCAATGGGACTATGGCATCCCTAATGTTGTGAGGCTAAAGGAAGTAGGGAAAGGATGGAGGTAGAAAAATAAACTGTTTATTCAGATCTGGTCATAACACAGGGCTAAAGCCATTTCAAGCAACGTGTCAAAAATGAATGGTGTTTTTTTTAAATAACTATGAATGTTCAATTTAAAAAAAACGGTTAATTTGCTAAAAAGTTCTGCTAGGTAATTACTAAATTACTATTACGCGTGACAGCTGTTTCACCTTCCGAAGCCATTGTCAAACTGTCACTTTTTTTATTAAATGCTAATATGGTATGATTATGGCCAGCCACAGTAATTAGTTTTAAGGAATATTAATTATAATAGACATTATTAAAGTTTTAAAACTTTATTTTAAAATGGAGTTCTACAAATCAAACTCGAACACAATAAAGCATAAATGAAAATAAAAATGAATAATGGTCTTTCACCGGGATCATAATTTAGACTTAAGCTAGGTTTTCACGATGCTTATTTCCATGCCGATCGCCGTATGGAAACCATCTTGGGACCCATATGGAAAATCTTTGCTCGACATGGTCGTTATTTTCATATCTACGATTTCATACAGATTTACAGATATAATTGACATTAATGAACCCTTTTTTTTTTTTTTTATTTGATACCACATCCCACACTGCTCCCAACCGTCTGGAGCCAGTGAGACTATGGCATCCCCAATTGGGTTATATTACGAGTACCTGGCTATTCAGATCTGGTCACCAAACACGGCTAAAGCAGTATCTACCACTCTGGAAGGTACCGCAAATTATACTACATATTTTTTTAATGAATTAAATTGGGAAATAACACTATGTAATTAATTTAAATTTATTTGTGCACATCGTAATTTAAACCCGCGACCTCCGGATTCGTAGCCAAGGATCATAACCACTCAACCACGGACGCCGTCACATAATTAGTTGGGACGATACTTAATCGCCAAAAAATGGCAACACCTTTTACAACCATTGATCATATACGGAAGTATCTGGCAAAAAAAGTAGCCAAAATTCGCAATACCAAACAGAAACACGCGTTCACAAGCAATAAGTCTAGTCTATCTAGAGTCTTATCTACCTATAAACCTTTTAACAACATTGTAAATACATTCCGAAATAAACACGCAACATTTCCATGTAATACGTAGAATAGTAATAAAATAATGACAGCAGCTGTCAAATATTTCGTGCCAAACTGGACGAAAATTGATATCAAAAATAGAACAAGTCATATTGTCCATCCCGAATCCATATGGTAAGACGACCTGTATGTAATCTGTAAGATAAAAAGTATCGTATAAAACGTCCATTAGACTTTTTAGCTTTAGACTGTATACCACGCATTGACCTGTCTGAGATCTAAAAGTTAAAAAATCTTATATAGGCAAGATAATTAGGCCACAACAGTTTTGTGGAGAGGAAGGTGGGGAAATACATGGCTATTCAGATCTGGTCACCAAACACGGCTGAAAGCCATTTAAAGCAACGTTTCAATTCTGAATGGTAGTCTTTCACCAGGGCGATACTGAGAGTATCTTCCACTCTATCCGCAAATATACTACATATTATTTTTTAATTAATTAATTGTGAAACAGGACAAAATAATTAAATAAAAATTACTTGCGCACGCCGGGATTTGAACCCGCGACCTTTCGGAAAGCCTTACCATGGAGCCCGTCAAATTGGATGATAATACGTGTTGTGCATGGTATATAATAGATCACACTTCTAGATGTATTCTGTTCGGTGGCTCTACCTTGCCGCCAAATGGGCGTTATACTAATATTGTAAATTACAATGTTTTACAAGGTTCTCATAGTGTAATTCTGATTATATTGATATGCGGATATTGGACAGTTACAGTTAAGTCTGCGAGGGTAATAAAATATTATAATAATTGAGTTAAAAAGATAATTTTGATTCAATATCGACTGATTCCGTAAATGGTCGCTTTAATTGTGGGTAATTTTAACTCCAACCTCTCAACAATGATATGATTAATGAAAACCTTTCTATATTTATTATATAACCTTTATAAAAGCATTTTTTTACAGTAACTCCACACAGGAAGCCCTGGGGGAAATAATTTCCCTCAAGGCCTATATCATCTTTGGAGATGCTGTGTGGAGGGTCTTTTAGAGGATAGGAAGGAGTGAACTTGGCCCTTGAAGATACCCATGTTGTAGAATAGAGGAAACACAGAGGCCGGCAGATCATTCCACAGCCGAGCTGTTGTACCCAAGAACGATTTGTAGAAGCGACCCGTTCTCATGTGACCAATGTCAACCCCGCGCAAATGATGGGCGCGCGTTTGGCGTATTTCCCGACTATGCACCGGTGCCGAAGGGATCAATGACGCTAGTTCCTCAGAACATCTTCCATTGTAACACCGGTAGAACAAGGACAGCGTCCCCACCTAACGCCTGTGCTTTAAAGATTGCAGTCCGTTTGTTAAGATGGGCGAATCTATCAAATGGACCGCCCGTTTCTGCACAGAGTCAATGTCAAAATGTCAAAATGAATTCTCCAACATATTTATTATGATGCTAAGGTATTTATTTTTTGTCCCCAGTACCGAAGAGACATGGATGCTGTGTACGACTTCATTGTGGTTGGAGGGGGGTCCGCTGGAGCCGTGGTGGCAGCCAGGCTGTCCGAGGTACCCCACTGGAGGGTCTTGCTCATAGAAGCCGGTAAATATATACATTTTTTAATAATCTTTAAATATATATATATAAATAGTATAATAATATTATTATTAATAGTTCAGAAGGTATGCAGGGGTAGCGCAATGCAATAGGTTCCATAAGTGATAATAATTCAAACAAATAAACTACAATAGGTACGTAAAATAAAAGGAAAAGAAATATTTATATATAGAAAAAAGATTACTTAGTAAAATATGCAAAATAAAATCATTCACTAAGAGAGAAAAAAAAATGAACAAATTTGTGATGGATATTTGACGGTCTCCCGTCTCCAGAGGGGAGACTCCATCCATGCAGCTGTGGCAGTAATGATGGTATTCTTGGATTGGCCTACTCTGCATCATAAGCTTCCCATGCGGTGGCGGAGATGTGCCCTGAAAGAGTGCACTCTTCGTCCTTCCATGAAAATTTCTGTAGCGCTGCAGTATATTGGTAAACGAAATAGTTAAAATAGATGGTAGGTAGGGCACCGATTGCCCTACCTACCATCTAAATCTCCATACAAAAAATTGAAATATTAAAAAAAAATAAAAATCATTTTCGGCTTCAACAACGTCAATAACGTCGTATTTTTCAATCTTACCACTCTACCTCACTCAATAGTCACGAGCCGCCACTGGTGGTGATCCTTATTATACCACAATTAATGTATTGTCAATGACATGAAATCGGAACCGCAGATAAGCAAAATGTATTTAACGATACGAATAATGGCAATGTCTTTGTTCTTCCGGATATCTGCAGAAATACAACAGTTTTATAATATATAAATTATGAAAGAATATAAAACATTTTGAACATGCGTGGATGCGTGAAATTTTTGCGTTTTTTTTTTTTAATTTGTATAAAAAACGCAGCGTTGTTTGTCCCCGTACAATTCATCCCGGGATAGTACGAAATTTTTTCACCAACTTGTCCGAAACTTGTAAATATATCTTGGGAACTTTTTGGATCGATTAGGTAACTCGTGTTATGTCCGTGGCTCTGTATTTCATTACATCTCCGTAATGTTATGAGTTTTTAGACGAACACAAATCCGTGTATAGGTTGTAAACATGAATATTGCCAATATTACGCGTTTTATCTATAACTTTATGAACGTGTTTCTTTGCAAAACCATAACGTCGTCGCGATGTTTCAAAATGTCAAACGCTGTTTATTTGTATGCAGGTTATATTTACCATTAATCTTTAATAAAATCCTCTACGCCGATCAGCGTCGTTCCTTATACTAATTGTAAATAATGTATTTTTTATATGAATGCCACAGAGTCCCAACCGCTCCAAACCGTCTGGAGCCAGTGAGACTGTGGCATCCCCAATTGGGGAATGTTGTGAAGGTGATGGTACTGGGGAGGGGAAGGAAAGGGGGAAGAGGAAGGTGGGGAAATACCTGGCTATTCATATCTGATCACCAAACATAGCTAAAAGCCATATCAAGCAACTTTTCAATTCTGAATGGTGGTCTTTCACCAGGGCGATACTAAGAGAGTATCTTCCATTCTGGAACGTGCGCAAATGTACTATATATTATTTTTTAAATTAATTAATTGTGAAAGAGAACAAATTCATTAAATAAAATTTACTTGCGCACACCGGGATTTGAACCCGCGACCTTCGGATACGTAGTCGAGAGCCTTACCCCTCGACCATGGACGCCGTCATTTTGCTAGAATCAGTGCATTATTCATGAAATTACGACGAACTAACTGTTGAAAACGAACTATGTTCTCGCATTTGAACTTTAAAAATCCCTCTTTCATACAATAATTTACGTAAATGTCAAATTTAACAAATGAGAATCGTCACTACTGGGGCCTGAACTATTTCCAGGCACTGTTTTCGACTTAGCAAAAGATTAAGCGGCCGAATTAAGAAACTTAAATTTAAGCAATGATTTAGGTACTTAGCAAGGATAAGAACCAACCAATAAACCGGCCCTATATAATTTCAGCTTTTTGGAACGCCGAGCTCCCGCGATGTAATACTTACGTAGTGTGCCGAGAGTAAGATTGGGCGCGGCCCGACTATGTCTTTTTTCACAATAACTTACTTGTTTTTTTTTGGCAAAATGATATGTTTGTAAATTGTGTCGTCTTACCACATAATGTATTTATATATTTATAAAAAAAATGTATCTATTATAAGTACTTTCTCCGGAATAGCTACTTATATTCAGAGATATGTTTTTTCATAATGCCGATCAAATACGCCGACGTTCAATGGATGCAAATTTCGCGAATCCGATTTAGGGTTGAAATATTTTTTGAACAGATAATTCAATACTAACATCTATTACATACTATCTGATGTGTGCCCGGCCTTGCTCGGGATTTTTTTTTTTTTAATAAAGTTATGAAGTTGTGAATTCTTGCTTGTCATTAGGGTGCCATAATTGATTTGACAGCGAAAGTAACTATCTCCAAATAAGGAAACATTGATTTGAATATTTTATTTCATTCCAACGTTTATTTTTTTCAAAATGTATCTAATACATAAAGTTCTTAAGTAGGTACCTACTCGCGTTTTCCGTTTTGAAAATATTCTACCAAAAAAAAACCTTCTTCTTTTGAATATGAAATCTGTGGTTAACCAGAGTGTTATATCTATGGGCTAACCTAAATAAAACATGGCAGGTTCAATGTTTTACATCATATTTTTAAAACGTTATAGCAACAGTTTCACATATTCAATTTCATTCAACTACTTTCTAAACCTTCCCGGGACTGACAAAAACAAGCCGTGCTATTTTCACCGAAACCGGTCCAGTGATTTTTGAGAACATCGAAGACAAACAAACAAACTTACATTGATTTATATATATATATAGATTATCTGATTTAACTATGAATACTTCCATCACCCAATAATAAACTCAACAATATCCCTTTGTCCTCCTCAGAAAACGAATCGATTTAGAAAGTTCTTGTTATCTTAATTCAATAAAATTCATCTTGCTTTCAACATTTGAATAACTATCATTAAACGAACTACAGATCAAACTTAATATTGATTCATGATTATTTTGCATTAGATCTCGGATAATGTCGCATTTCTTAAGGCGCAAATTGACTCAATCAGTTTTCTAAAGCGAAACTATTTACAATAAGAGTTGCAACACTGTACAAGTAATCCCTAGAAATGTGATCTAGACTGATTTTGCATAAGACCTTTCGACCCCAGACAGTCCAATGAAATCGATTACCTTTTGAAGAACGAAGTTTGATTTTTGACAATATAACAATCGTGCGACTAACATCTAGTATGAAAAAGAACGGCATGAGAGGGCGAGAAGATAGAACTATAAAAAAATTGTTAAAAGTTATCCAATCTCTCTTCTTCATCACCTGTTATTCGATACATTGTGTTAATAACAGTATTTTCACTATTATTCCGCTATCCCAATCAGTTACGATTTGTGGGACTTCAATCGTGTATTAAAAAAGAAAGACAAAAAGTTCATCATCTACATGAAAAAATGCTATCTTGATCTTTTCTATGTTTTTTTCTCTATCAGCAAGTGCCGCTAGCACATAAAACACATATTAATTGATAAACTAAAGTTTTTAAGACAAGATTTGTGTGCATAGCGCAAAGGGTAACAATTATTTTTTATAAACAATAATTATTAGCCTGAAACACTCATCCAAATTGAAAAAACCTTCCGAGAAAAGATAAATGTCGCCGACAGGACTCGAACCTGCACCCTTCTAATATCCGGTCAGATGCTCTACCGTTGAGCTACGTCGGTTTATCGCAAACCCGCCAAGTTAATCAATATATACTAGTGTTTCATTCAATAATAACTGTTTTTAAGCGATAAGCCGATAAGCGATAAGCCGACGTAGCTCAACGGTAGAGCATCTGACCGGATATTAGAAGTTTGCAGGTTCGAGTCCTGTCGGCGACATTTTATCTTTTCTCGGAAGGTTTTTTCAATTTGGATGAGTGTTTCAGGCTAATAATTATTGTTTATTAAAACATAAAACACAGCTTGCAATTATTTGAAATAAATTAAATACAAACCCCACAGTAGCAACAGGCAGCCCGCTCACTGGGTAGAGAAGATTATCACCACATGTATGCACCTTTAACGATAGTCGACACAGGAAGAGGGAGAATGTTCCCTGGCACTGTACACAAAAATTTTACAATACAATATGTAGATCTAAAGTAATTCCATCATATAACTGCACCACAGATTAGCGACCTTGCAACAAGATACAATTCGGCGATTCATTAAAACGTTAGTGACTAATGAATAACGTAAAGTCGGGTTACAAAATATAGTTTTAAATACGAAAATCACAATTTATTTTTAAAAAAACTATTAGTTTTTATATATACAAAGTAACGTCTTCAGTAACTATAACCGATAATCACAGAAAAGGTATTCCCATTAATTCTTGCAAAATACTATTCCGTACAAATTTGGTGTGTAAATAGCATAGTCGCAGCGCACCCAGGCATCTGTGGTTTCCCAAGGTCTGCACGCTCGCGCGATTTGCCGCTGAAGCCTAGTTAGTTCTTAGTACATAAAGTCCCATAGTCGCTGAATTCATAACGTACATATGAGATTCACTCTCGGATAGTATTACGTATGCAGGGATGGGTGGATTTTTTAGCACGACATTTGAATGGTGGAATTAAAATTATGATACTGGTTTGTCTTGTTTTCTTGTCTTTTTTTATGGGAGTTCACTGCACAATAATAAACAACAGAAGTAAGGGAAAATTTAGCTTACTTCAGTCAAGCAGACACGCCCATATTATAATTCTATCTATTTATCTCATCAGTAATTGGATTTAATATATTCCGATGCGATCTTCGCAAAGTTCGTGCTTCACGAAAGCGAAGTGATTTTACCGAATCATCCTCGTGACCCGACCCGGCTGTGGGGCGATTACAACAGACCCAGTCGTGACTCTGGCTTTAAGTCTGGTGATTATTCCCGAATTGGAGTAAATTGAAGAATTTGCAAAGAGATTAGACAATTAGAACGAGCTGGCGCAACAGATAATCACCTTAAACAGAAATGGGCAAAGAATGGTCCTCGGAATGGCACAACTGAATTATTTATGTGAAAAACTCCATATTATAACAGAATAATAATAATCAGTGATTTATTATCTTTCATTTTTTATAACAACTTTAATTAAAAAATAAGGAGAATACTGAGGATATCATTTACATAATATAAAAATAATATAAAAATTGAAAAAAATATGGTATAATATTAATGTTCATACAATGGGAATTTATACCCACTAGGCTACCGCAAGTAACTTGTCAGCGGGAGTTTAGTACAAAAATTATATATAAAACGGTAATAAATAAAAATAATCATGCAAATAGTAGTACAATAATAGAAAAAATTGTATTGACAACTTATGTACACAAGTTGTCAAAAGATATTTTTAAAATATGAGAAAACAGTAGAACAGTTTTATTATAGTGAAACCGACTCCGATTACACAATTTCAATTACATTATATTATAAAAACATTAAAATGCAGCAAGTATCAAACAGGTTGAGAGATATAATAAAGTACTACAGTTTTGTTACACTGAGAATAGACACTTAATGTGATAGTAGAACGTAAATAATTTTAAAGATATCAAGGAGGCCATCATATTTGTTTAAAGACAACATTAGAAATAGCAAAATAGCGTCAATACAGCAGATATCAAGGAGATATACAATCAAGGAGGTCATCATATTTGTTTAAAGACAACATTAGAAATAGCAAAATAGCGTCAATACAGAAGATATCAAGGAGATATACAATCAAGGAGGCCATCATATTTGTTTAAAGACATCATTAGAAATAGCAAAATAGCGTCAATACAGAAGATATCAAGGAGATATACAATCAAGGAGACCATCATATTTGTTTAAAGACAACATTAGAAATAGCAAAATAGCGTCAATACAGCAGATATCAAGGAGATATACAATCAAGGAGGCCATCATATTTGTTTAAAGACAACATTAGAAATAGCAAAATAGCGTCAATACAGCAGATATCAAGGAGATATACAATCAAGGAGGCCATCATATTAGTTTAAAGACAACATTAGAAATAGCAAAATAGCGTCAATACAGCAGATATCAAGGAGATATACAATCAAGGAGACCATCATATTTGTGAACATCAACACACAAAATCACTTTCCAAAAGCCAACACTTTAACATCAGTGAGAAATTAGTCATAGATCAATTGATTTTAGATTCGTTGAATTGCTGAAAAATTAATTGTAATATGAGTTGTATTATGAGTTCAGTTGAGTGGTTTCTGTGTCAGTCTGTATTTGGTGTTAATATATTTTCTTTTCCAGATCTTCCTTTTAGTACCATAGTATAAGAAGCTGTTTTGTCCAATGTCGTATTTGTGGTTGGTTGTTGGATGTGTTTTTGACTCTGAGATCCAGCGAATATAGCGAATGGAATTATTGGGAGAGTCCCAGTAGCTACCGTTATCTTTTTTCTTTTTCTGTGTCTTTTCGGTTGCGTGTTTCATTTTGAGAGTTGTTAATATTATCTTCAATGATAAAAAAACATTTATTTCAAATTTCCAGCAGACAAAAATACACTTTAATTTCAGTATAATAAGGTCATTTTTAGAAACTCATTTTATTTGAATTATGAATTACACTTTCAAATTGTTTTCAGACCCCTGGCCTAAAGAATTTTCTTTCTCGAAAGTTTCCCACGGCTGCTAATCGCTTTTTTTATGAAACGTTCAGCGTGCAAAGCACACAGGACTGTCATCAGCTCGTTAATTATAATGAGGTCTGATTATATCATTTCCCATTCATCGAGTCATTCCCGCCCGCAATACCCGCTTAAATATTTACCAACGCGATTATAAAGAAGTGAATTTCTCTTAAAGATATATTAATCATAGCTCCGAAATGAACTGTGCTTACTCAAATTATTAGACGAGGGTTTTATAAAAATGTCTCCACTCTCGTTCTTAATAACAATATTATATGAAATTTCATAACTTTATTGTTAGGTGATGACATTTTATGCGAGTAATACACAGTTACGTGCATTTCTCTATCACCCAAGGTAGGTTGTGTCGCTGTGTGTAATTTTTCATGTTCGAATATGAATTTTGCATTGAATATTTGTAAATAATTAGTTTTTTTATGGCTTTCACCCATTAAGGGTGATCTTGGCCATGTTTAATGAGTTAAATTTTAATAGTGCCTATTGTTATTTTACTTTTAAAGAGGATATAATAATTGTTCAAATAAAATTGAAGCAAATAAGTTGCAGCGTAAATTTATGTGTTTTTAATTCCCGATGACTTCAACTTTAATGCCATTTTTATAAATATGTTTTGCTAATAAATTGTTAATTTGGGGAGTTAAATTTTAAGTTTTACTGATTCATGCATAAAGTTTGGAAATTGGTCATTTTTTTTATATATAAATACCGCACAAGAGTCCCAAACTGCTCCCAACCATCTGGAGCCAGCGTGACTATGGCATTCCCAATTGGGGAATGTTGTTATTTATGTATAAGATAAATAATGAGACTTAGACTATAATGTGAAAAATGTGTAAGCAATAAAGAGCCCTTATGAGCGAGTGTAATAACGAAGACAAATTCCAAGATCATCTCTAAATAACAAAGCAAGAATTAAATTATGTTGAAGGTATATAAAAATTATTGTAATAAAGTTAATAATATTTCAAAATGATGCTTTATAATATTTGTATGCATCATAAATTATATTTAATTACTAAACACATGATTACAAAAGGAAAAGTTAATATTTCGTAGTAAGTAATAAACTTACGAAAGAACATCCACAGTGAGTATATCAGGGTAGATAAATGAGTTCGTGAGTACATGTTTGTATTGTATCAGCGATGCATATATTATATATTGATTGGTAATTGATCACCTTTACAAATTTTTCTGTAATTTCTTCCAATGGTTTACTTTTCTTACGATAGGCATATCTTTTCAATCTTTATGGACTGCACGCCACTGCGAAATTATATTATTATTATTATATGAAGTATTAATTGTCTTTTTGGAATATTCTTTCCAATTTTAAAGAAATTTTATATCTCATTATAGAGAATTCATTGCTAGCTGAAAATAAGTACATTAATCTAATACAAGTAGAAAAAGCTATTCAAGTTTCATCACGTCAGAGCACGGTAGAGAGTTTTGTGTTGCTGATTTGACAAACATTGCATGAAATGGCTTCCGCCGTGTTTAGTGGCCAGATCTGATTAGCCAGGTACTTCCTAAACATTGTTTTCCCAAATCCTTCTCCTCTATAGTATATTTAGCCTCACAAAAAAATCCAAATGTGAATACCATATTCCCACAGGCTCCGGGCACTTAGGAATGACATTTTCGCATACATAAAGAAAAAAAATTCTGATAGGATTCAGTTTTTCTAACGATATTGGATTTTTTCTATGTTGATGTTTGGTTGTTCTTAATGTTCTTAATAACTGTTGGGTTTTGTTTGTAGGAATGGATGAACCAACGGGGACCCAGGTTCCCTCGATGTTCCTGAACTTCATAGGATCCTCAATAGACTGGGGTTACAGAACCGAACCTGAAACTTCGGCGTGCTTAGCGGAAGTGGAGAAAAGGTGCAACTGGCCCAGAGGAAAGGTAAAAATAAATCATTTTATTTAAACTAACTAAATGGCTATCTAATATTTTTACTGATTTGTCTTGCTGGCTAGCATTGTACCGCTTTTTCTTTTCTGCTGTTACATCCTCCCCGTATGAGAACGGAATTTTCCTTTATCTCTGCCTGGTACAGGTGGTACCTTTGTTGTTTATCTTTTGCAAGCGCTTAACTTCCTGCACTGTCCACTGCGCCACCCCCGACGTAGCGGTAGCAGTGAGAGAGGTTCCCTTCTACCTTGATCCCCCTTTCTCTTGTGGTCCTGTCGGCTGGAGTGAGTTACTTAGTTCTCAGGGTTCTTGAGACGTATCTTCTACAGTCTCCCACCCATCACGGGAGTCACGTCTGGCCACTGTGCCCCCGGGGATAGTGTGAATGGTTCTAAGGATCACCCTCCCGCCCCACTGTTCACTATCTCTGATCGGGACCACCTGTGGCTTGCCAGAAGCTATATATTCTATTATGCGCTGCCATGAGAACGTGTTCGAATCAGTTTTTTTTCTTTTTATTATCCTCTTCTAATATCTCCGATTTATAAATGTTGTCTCTTCACTTGCTTCAAAAACTTGAACGAACTGCTTTAAATGAGAACAATAACTACTTAATAGTAGCCTCCTTTTTTTATAGTAGAATCTTGAGGTAAGAACCGATAGAGGAACCCATCTGGTCCATGGTCCTGGAAAATAGTGGGTGCCCCCGACTAATCATCAGGCCATTTCCGTGTCTTCGCACACTCCTTTATTCATAAAAAATCATACATCTTCTCCGTGAGTTGTAGCCTGATTGCTGAGGATCGTGACCTCCACTCCAATTTTTCTGATGAACCAGGCTTCTCCACTCATCAACGTCGTACGCTGCATGGAGAGCCCCGAACACCGACGTTACAGACGTCTGTGACACTTGATCAGTTCAACGTATCGGTGTTATTTCTCTGTTTCTCCTGCCTTCCACTTGGCCAGTGACCACGAGCTTCTTCAGATCCGAGTTCTCAGTTTTGTAAAGACAAATAATTGGCAGCTTATTTTGGATGCCTAGCTCTTCCAGAATGGATATGTCGGTGCGCCTATAATATCATGAATCAACTTTTTTATTATTTCAACACATAAAATTCTTAGATATTCATATTATTTCAGATATTGTGAGAAACATTCGTTGATATACTTAAGGGCAACAATAACAATTTAATGTTAACGGAGACACAAAATAACGAGCGACCAATTAATAAAACAAGGATTTTGATCAGTACTTCCTGAACGATTTTCTATGTTCTTACCGTGATACTGGAAATCCTTGTGAAAGTGTGTTGTTTGATATTACTGCAATAAAAGCGACTTGTAATTAAAAACTGATAAACAATTATTTTCTTTAGTTAGAATCGATCGAGAAATATGATTATAATTTATTGCGGAACGTGAGAAACGTGTAATGTTCTGAGAAACGACAATCAACGTCATCTGTTGGCAGCCGCCTGAAACATATCCGCTACAAACAACATGGAACAGATTATTATAATTTATTAACACTCGCATAATATCCGCTATTACCTGTTGGCGGATATTATGTACGAAAGGTAAATACTATTACGCTTTTGTTTTTAGATATAGTTCCATTAAATTAAAATCAAACTCACCTTAGATATACATTTAGTAGCTCAATCACTAGTACCGATTGTCAAAATAATTGGGAGAGTGCACAGTGCTGCGGTTCCATACAAAAATGGGGACAATTTTTTTAAAGAAAATGCAGTCCAATATATTTTCCATATTAGTCAAAAAAAATATTTTTCATCAATAAGGTCATTAGACGAGATGCATTCTATAATTGCAAAAGTGCAAGCTCAATCAGCTCTTTTGCAAAGCTCGGAGTGCGAGCATCAGTAGTAAATATCTAGTTTTTTTTGTGAATGCTTCGAGTGTGGAGTCATTATTTTGGCTCGATAAATTTTGCTTGGTTTTTTATTGTACTTTTCTAATTAAAGAACGCATCATGATTAATGACCTATTTCATCGTTACCTGCGATTATTTCTGAGAAACCGTTTTTCTATTGCCACTGACATCCATGCATCTGGTAGGAATGTAAAATATTTGTCCAACAATTTTTTTTTTAGTTTTCAATTTTGTCCTTAGCCTTTTATGGGACCGCATCATTGTGAAGCGTGGTCAAAAGAAAAGGGGTGAAGAACAACTATTTAGATGCCTGTATTATTTTTAGAAATCAAAATTCTATCGACTTTTTACACTACAAAATGGGCTTCGTCTGTATCCAAGCTTGGAGGAAAGATTTCCCCGAAGCGCCTATCTAATTGATCAATTCATAGAGACGTAAAAATTCGCGTTATCGCAAACGCAAATTTCGCAGTTTCGGGTAAATAACCGTGATTTTTCGCATGTTTCACGTGATATTCTAGCATTTTAAAATAAGAAGGTTATATTGTACATTATAAATATTTCTTTGTCTATGGTTTTGACAAGCTTAAATAACCAAACAAAGAAACACATCTAACCATGTCGAAAACGCCGCGTAGTGTCATTCTCTCAATTTTCAAAAGAAAACAAAAAGAAATTTCTAATAAAAAAAAGCAAAAAAAACTCACCGCTTTTGTTGGAAAATACTAAAAAGGGAACATAACACCACTTTTATTCCAAAATATCGCCGTTTTCGCGGGAAAATTACCCCATCTTCCAAAAATATCACGAATTTCACTAAAATAATGCCACTTTTCCCAATAAATAACTCGAATGTTTTAGGTGTCTATCAATTCGACATACGCTTACCTCTTTTTTTACCGTCAGTCCGTCCCCACCAACAAATTGAAACAAAAAATAACAGCCTAACAGACAAGTATTTGAAAACAAGATTAATAATTTATTTATTAATTACTAATTGAAAATAATTTCTATACCTACTTAGTTTCTGCACGCAACTTAAAAGAACAAGAGTTAAATTTGTGTTTCATTTAACAAGAGTTATAGGAGATTATATCGTATCACAATGTGACTAAATTGGTTTTATGGCGTCACTGTCTTGACAGGCAATTAAAGGCAAACCATCCTTCAATCGTGATCGACAATCGCAGGAAATAATTGTGGGATACTACAATAGGCTAGACTTGAGGTGAAATGTCGAGATGTCGCTGTTTTCTAGTAATACAAAAGTTATTGTTATTTGAATGTTCACGCAACTTTTCTTTCTTGAATTAATTCAACTTGACACGTAGTATCATCGTAGAGGCAGAATTGTCTTGTTTTTCGTAATCGGTCATTTTTAGTTGCATCCGATAATGTGTCCGTTCTATGCACTGAAAATAAGTCTTATTTCAATGCCAGCGGAACTTCAAAGGTGTTTCTATTCTTTGAAGAAAGATTTTTGACGTTCTGCATTGTCAATCATGGGTACCATCGTCCAGTCCATAGAGGCTAAAAAGCGGTGCATATTCTGAGAAAAACAAACAAAATCGTTATCTGTCTCTGTGCATAAGCGGTTTTCAATGTAGGAATTATACATTGCAGATATGTTGTGTAGCGTGGATATAGGTATCGTTAGCGATAAATAAAGCACCGAATGTTTATAATCCAATATATCCAGTCAGCGCGCTTTTAATAACAATAATCGGTAAGTATGTTTGTCCTTCAATTTGAATCCAATCTAGCCGTTGAAATTCCCGCCGTTTGCGGGTGACGTGTGGGTCAAGAAGTTCTCCGCTTGGTTGACAGAGGCGACATTAGTGCCTCTGGCGGACAGATTGCAAACCAAACGTCTGTATCGGGAATATTCAAATATGCGTCAAATTAAATATTTTGTTGCGTTGATTTCACAATCGTTTCTCCATTATCTAAGAATTGTGTTTATGTAGGTATAAAAAACGAACATCGAAAGCAGATTTTTTTTTTAAATTGGCTTTGATGAGTGACCTAATATAATAAATATGACATTTAATAATGCTTTGGATGGTGACCATAGGAGAGAGAAAAGAAACTGCACAAATTCCCCAACCAACAAAACAATAATATTGCTAACGAAATCGGAAAAGAGCACAATGAACACGAACAAAATCATCAGATTAATAAAGAAAGTAGCGGAGCCTTATTTTGTCATCAACAACTTCTGTTTTATTCCAGGTTCTCGGCGGCACCTCCACCATGAACGGCATGATGTACATCCGCGGAGCGCCCAAGGACTACGACGACTGGGCAGCCGGGGGCGCCAGCGGCTGGTCCTATCAGGACGTACTGCCATACTTCCTCAAGTCCGAGGACAACAAGCAACCCGACTTGGTGGACCTGGGCTACCACACAGCTGGGGGGCCCCTCACAGTCAGCCAGTTCCCGTACCATCCCCCGCTATCCTATGCTCTGCTGAAGGCTGGAGAGGAATTAGGTATGTAATTTGACATATTTGGGGGCCGGCCCCCATACCACGAGGATAATAAGAAATCCGACCCTTTCTCAGTTCCCTAATTACAATCATATTTTTGTTTTGTTGAAGACTGACGCGGAACTAAATATGTGTATTTCAATAACATACTTCCTGTAACACGGGTCTCTTCAAACTCCAGGTTCACTCCATCTTTCCTCAAAAAGACCTCCACACATCATTCCTGAAAATTTGCATAGGCCTGAAAGAAATGGTTTCAAAAAGTTACAAAAATAACTGTGTCAACCAGTTCCCTTACCACCCCTATCGTCTTGTGCTCTGTTGAAGGCTGGTGAGGAATTAGGTGTGCATATTCCTACAACACAGATCTCCTTACCAGCCAGGTTCACACCTTTATTTTTTTATTTTATTTTTTTATTCACGGATCATTGTCTTATTAAACAAAATACATAACACGACATGAGACAAATAAGAGCTACAGAAAAAGAACACCACACACATAATACTTGAACGAAACAATGACAAAAATATACATTTGAGAGAGCATTCAAGTCAAAACCTAGACAAGGTTTTCATAGAGTCCATGATTTAAGATACACTAAATGATAATCTTCTAGATTTATTTTCGTAAAGCCCGACAAAAATCATTTAGACTGGTACCAAAATTTTCAAGACCCTGGCTTGAGTTAACAAGTCTTTCTTTCAAGAAATTCTGGACTGTGGAGGATGGTATCCATAATTAGACTGGTCTCAGAAGGGTCTTTTCGGTCCACACATCCCCGAAGATGGCATAGGCCCCGAGCGAAAATCTTTCCAAATGCTACAAGGACCACAAGCAGCCCGACCCTTGTCAGCAGGTTCCCTTACCATCCCCCGCTGTCCTATGTTATGTTTAAGGCTGTGGAACAATTAGGTACGAGCACATTCAAGATTCTTAAGCTAGTCCAAATTGAAAAAAGGTATCCTACAAGACAGACTTTGCTGATTCGCATAATTTATTGGTGGTTTCTCAGCCAGCCTCATTGATTTAATCGTATATTCATGCTTCCCAACTACTTGATGCAGAAACAGCTCCTGGAGCCAAATGGAGTCTAAATCAGTTTGAATTTCGGCAATGTTATAATCTCTTATTAAATAGTAATATTGCCTTTACTGCTTTCAATGTGGAGCCACAAGACATAGCTTTTGCCAGTTCATATTTATCGATTTGTGTCATAGTCCCTTGCTAATGAAACACACTATCGGATCGAAAAAAAGATACCCTTTCTCCACAACGGGATACATACAATAACTTTTTTTTTATTTCCAGGCTACCAAGTCCGCGACCTCAACGGGCACACGCACATCGGCTTCGCCATTGCGCAGACCACCAACAAGAACGGCTCCCGCATCAGCAGCGCGCGCGCCTTCCTGCGTCCCGCGCGCGCTCGGCAAAACCTGCACATGATGCTCAACACCACCGTGGTCAAGGTGCTCATCAACCAGACCGACAAGGCAGCATACGGCGTGGAAGTCGTCAATTCATATGGGCAGAGACAGGTCATCAGGGCTAATAACGAGGTCATCATCAGGTTAGCTAATCCACCTTTGAACAACCTTTTTTTATTAAATTCTAATCACAATCCCGTTCCGGGTAGACTGTTATTGTACTATTCATAGGACCGGTTGAAATCAGAGGCATTAAAGCAATTTAAAATGAATCACCTGTGAAATAGAGCGGAGTACCACAAGGTTTGATTCTTGAACCATCACTAAATATACATGTATGGAACACTTTCTTCTACATTATTTATTTATTTTTGATTCATTAACGCCTTTTACATAAGTATATAACATATGTAATATAATAAAATGTACCTCAATTGGTGATAAATTACTATGTTTTGCAAATTCAAATGTTCCCAGTGTAAATGTCAATGTAAATAAATCAAATAAAATAAATAAACATAAAGTACAAGACATAAACTATAATGTGAAAAATGTGTGAGCAATAAAGAACCCTTATGGAAGTGTATAATAACAGAGATAAAATTAAAAAATACTGGAAATAACAAACCAAGAATAAGCGTCTATTGAAGGTATATACAATTTAGGACTGATGAAAGAAAATAAAATAAAATTAAGTTAACAGGATTTCAATTTTAAATGGTTTATAATATTTCTATAAATCATATATTTAATTACTAAATACATCATTACAATAGGAAGAGATACATCTATAATTTATCGTAGTAAATAATAAATTTACCGAAGAACATCCACAGTGAGTATATCAGAGTAGATAAATGAGTTTGTGAGTATATGTCTGTATTGTAACAGTGATACATTCCATATATCTGTGATATGCGCATAGATATTACAAAAGTTTTGAATTCTATCTATCGGATTGTTAAATTGTGCAGCTGTTGCAGTATTATTGCAATAGAACGGTAATGATAATCTTGTGTTTCTGGCCGGAACATGAATGTTTATTAGCCAAATTAAATCAGGGCTGTCAATTTTATTATGTAAGATTTAAAATAATTATCGTGACCCTTTCAAATTTTGATCAGTTAGCTCAGTCTCCTTTTTTCTGCAATGGTTCGCAATATGTCCGTGTTTTTGGGGACTTGTTCATCGCAAGTCAAAGCGTTTCAAAAGGTTATAGATGAATTATCTTAGGAGTGCCACAGGGTTCGGTTCTTGGACCTCTCCTTTTCCTATTAAATGTAGATGACACTGCCAAATGTAGTATTTCTTGAACACAAGGCTAAGGGAATTGAGATTTTGGGGAGTAGTATAATAGTAAATCTCATGCATATCTTCCAGCCTTCTCCGAATGGTCTGGTCTGTTAATTCTGATGGGACTAATGTTGACCTTCTGGAATCCTGATACATAGGCTGATTCCACTAAAAGCACCTGGCCCAAAAATCTAGATCCTATAACTATTATAATTTCTGAGTAGCCTTGGGCGAGCACCAGAGCATTTCAAAGCTTTTTTTGACAAAGACATATTTTTGTACTTTTCCAGTGGCGGAGCAGTGAACTCCCCTCAGATCCTGCTGCTCAGCGGGATAGGCCCCGCCGACGAGCTGCGCAGAGCCGGAGTGGCGCCCATCCACCACCTGCCCGCCGTGGGTAAGAACCTGCAGAACCACGTGGCCTTCTTCCTCAACTTCAACATCAACGACACCAACACCACACCGCTCAACTGGGCCACCGCCATGGAGTACTTGCTGTTTAGAGATGGACTCATGAGCGGAACTGGTAAACCACTTTTACTTTGTTGAATACATCTTGTACTTCTTCATAACCATCTACAGAATCTTCTTTCATTTCTTCTGCTTTACCTTAAAATTAATCGAATTCTTCTTTTTCTGCTCCTTTATTTCTTTCATCGCCATCTTCTTTAGGGTCTCCTTTTTATTCATCTTTCACCTATACTTCATATTATCATTCTTCTGTATTTTTTTTCCTTTATCACCTTATTTGTCTGCTTCTCCCCTTTCTTCTTTGTCTTCTGCACCTTTATCTAGATCATCTTATTAGTCTAATTAAAAAACATTTCAGATTTGTGTTCTGATGGTATTTCATGGACAATCAATATTAAAACCAAAAATTCTCTTTGCAGGTGTATCTGAAGTAACGGGAATGATCAACTCTAAGTACTCCGACCCCTCGGTGGATCAACCTGATCTGCAATTATTCTTTGGAGGATTCTTGGCTAACTGCGCTCGAACTGGACAGGTATGTTCATATCCAATTTTGCTAATAGAAATCGATGTTCGTATCAATCACTGACGTTAGAATCAATAGACTCACCCTAAGTACCATTTCGTCGGCTGGAGGCAAAGGTCACGTGACACCCATTTTGGCACAAGCCTAGTTCACTGCCGTCCACGTTTGTTTTGCGTGATTTTGACTGCGGTAAGCAAATTACAAAACTTTTATAAAAAGGGTCAAACCAAATGCTCTAACAAAATATTTGTTTTTTGTAAACAAGCCGATCCTTTTTACTTTTTTGTTGTTTTACTTAAATTGGCCCTTATTTTAATTTCTTCCTGTTGCGTGTTAGGGCATCTCTATGTATTATTTGCTCTGTGGTATCAATATATTTATAGACAGGGTTGTACAAGGCACTCTCTTAACAAAACCCACAATATACTAAACTTTCTTGACTGTAATAGGATAACAAAGTTCCACTTCTTAGTTAGATAAATATACAGATACGCCATGTGTACAACATGTAATTATTTATCAATCTCGCTTAGGTAGGAGAGAGAGTGGACAACAATTCCCGTTCCATCCAGATCATCCCGGCAGTCCTGCATCCCAAGAGTAGAGGATACATCGCCCTGGCCAACAGTGATCCCCTGAACCATCCTAAAATATTTGCACAGTAAGTCATAATCGTAAGACATATTTTTTTTAATGTTTACGTTTAAAACCTGCTAAACTACTTTTGTAGTACGTCAGCAGGTACATATTTGTATATTTTGTAATCCTAGCTGAAGTAACCAGCATTGCTCAGGGTTATTAATAGTTTGGAGGAAAGTTTTGAGGTTGTGATGTGTTACCCCTACCCCTGCCCCTACCCTTAACCCCACCCCTACATGAACGCCATAGTTTTCCTCTTATTTTGAATGTCAAACGTGCAAAAATTTCATCAAGAAGTACCAAAATTTTTCTTGTAACGGTGGGAAATGGGGAAGGGGATGGTTTTTTGAAATCTCATGTAGACAGTGACCTTCCTCTTGTTCCGAAGGTCAAGTGTTCAAAATTTCATTAAGCTCAGAATAAAACCCCGCCCGCCAAGGACATTCTTCTTTATATAATAGATGATACATTTTTTTTAAATTTCCTAACAGTATATAATATAATATGATGATGGCAAATTAACAGGCTTAAGGATTACATTTTTGATGATAAAAAACAGAACAAATATGAGGATCATTAAAATGTATATGTTTTTTTATTAGTTTCTATGTAAAGGTTGTACATGTATGTGACTTTGGTAATAAATTATAAGCATAATGCATATTACTATAATACAAGTATAGTATTCACATTCCTTATTACTAGGAAGAACTGTTCTATATGTAGTAGGTATAGGAATACATCAGAGTGTAATAGTATATTTATATTTAAAAACAAAACCACCAGTGTTAAGATGCGTTAATACAATAGATCCAGATATACATGACTTGGAATAGAGTTAAAATTAGAAATGTAAGTTTTAATTAACAACACAAGATCAGTAGGACAGCAATATAAATCATCTGTATCTAACAGTCACTTTGTTGGATTATAATTGACTTTAGCGATATAAATGGTGTTCATCCCAGTTCATAATTATCAGTCACCTACTTGGATTTCAAATAATTGCATGCGTTTATGTGCATCTCCCTTGCCCCGCTCCCCCCCGTTTTTGACCTACCACCGCAGTACAATTATTACTGCCGACAATAAAACAAGTCCCGCTAACGATTCGAATCGCCGCCGCTGAACTTTAATCTCGTTGCAATGCAGAATATCCAGTGAAACACAAGTGAAGACTATATGTGCAGTGAGCGAATTGGTGAGCCCGTTTCTTGCCCCTAACTGTCTGGTTCCTTTCCTTATGCAATAATCGCTGGTCCTTCATAACTTAAAATTACAATTCGCAAGCGCAACCATCGAGATAATTAATATTACATTTGGCATCCACACGCACCCACCCGCACGAACCAAATGGAATTATTTTTAATTGTCTTTGGTAATTTATTTCATATTTTGAGTGCAATATAGTCTTGGGTTCTTTCACCATATCTGTTAATTATGAGTGAATCTTGTACTATGTTTATGTTCAACTCTTTCCATATTCAAGGAATCAGATAATATAAAATGTTGATTTACAATATTATACCATAACATGAAAGAATGTTGCCTGTTAGATGCTGATCATGCGGTGATAGCCAACAACACGGAAGATCTACTTGAGGGACTGTAGTCTAGGATGAACGAAGTATGTATGGAGAATGAGCTAATGATGAATGTAAGTAAGTCTAAAGTCATGGTGTTTGAAAGAGGCAGTACAAAAACAGTGTACAATATATTTGTGAATGATGAATACTTGGGGCAGGTCGATGAGTTTGTGTATTTGGGAAGTATAAGAGATGGAAAGACTGATAGGATATTGAAAGAAGAGTAAATGCAGGAAACTACTTTAATGGATGACAAAATAATTGTCCAAAGAAGTGAAGCTAACAGTCCACATTGGAGTGCTCATACCAACCCTGATGTATGGCAGTGAGTCATAAAACTGACAAAGGAAGGAAAAAATAGACTGAATACTGTAGAAATAAGATCTCTGAGGCGAATGTGAGACGTTGTATGAATGTGAATGAAGCAAGAAGTGTATGCCAAGATCGAGTTGTTTGGCAGTCCGTCCTCTCTGCCTACCCCTGCGGATAAACAGTGTGATGGTTAATTAGTTAGTTGGCATTATATTCCCCTAACAGGCTTAAGAGACTTGTATATTAATTTATTGTTATGTCTGTGTGCATTGGTACATTTATGGATTAGCAATTTTGTAATGGAATTTTGTAATATTTGGATGTAGGATGTATGTTAGTTTTACAAGAATGTCCCCAAGGAGTAATTCCATATCGAATAGTGGATTCGCCCAGCAATAAATAGGTTAATTTTAAAATGCTTATAGGTATATTATATATTACCTATATTCTCTTTTTCTAGTCTTCAAGCATTTACATTCTACTCCAACGTTTTTCAAAACGGTCAGTCCACCTTTTCCTCTGACCTTACCTTCTAAAATTTAATCGAATTCTTTTTGATCTGCTCCATCTTTTTTTTTCTTCACCATCTTCTTGGTGGTCCCCTTCTTATCCATCTTTCCCTTACACTTCAAATTCTTTGTTTCTTTCAGATATCTAACCCACCCCGACGACATCAAGGTCCTTGTGGAGGGCATCAAGTTCGGTATCCGCATCTCAGAGACTAAGGCCCTGAGCAAGTACGGACTGGTCCTGGACCGAACCCCAGTCGCAGGTTGCGAGAATCTGATATTCGGCTGCGACGACTACTGGGAGTGTGCCGTGAGGCAGAACACGGGGCCGGAGAACCATCAGGCAGGCAGCTGCAAGATGGGCGCTCCAGGAGATCCAAGCGCTGTAGTTAATAACCTACTTCAGGTAAATATACTTAAAATATGGTAACCAGATAAAACAGAACGTAATAAAAGAATGTTTGTTATTTTTCTACAATGTTCTGTTTTATCATGGAAACCAAAAATATATTTGTTATTTTAATATAAAGCTATTTTACACAGACTGCTGTGTGCAAGAGAGACGGGTGACAAGTCCAACTGCTTATAGAAAATGGCTGTATGTTGTTACCTACACCTACAGCAAATAATTATTTGAAGAACACTTGTTTTATTCTGACTACTTATTATTACTTCCATGGGGATTTCGTATTTGTGATATGCGTAAGAGAGATGGATGACGGATCGGCGACAGATAGAAGATTGTGAATGGGGATGTTATGTGGATTTAACGGAGTGTTTTTTTTTATTGAAATGTTAAGGTGAGTTTTTATTTATTTAATAATAATAATAACATAACATTTTTACATCACATTTATTTATTTGTTACTGCGCAAGAGCTGCGAGACGATGCCCGGAGCTAGTGCAACTACGAATTCCACATTTATTTTATTTTATACAGTTTAGCCAATAACATTTCACTAACATATCAAAAATTACATCAAAAACGTATCACGAAAATCAAATTATCATTTTAGGTACATCAATAACATCACAGCCACAGTCTCGCTTTAAAAAAATATATTTATTGCCATTTTGAAGTCAGTGTATTTTTGAAAAATGTCTACCTCGGAAAAAAAGGTAGTTTAGGGGTGTAATTATTCTCCCCAAAGACATGATCATTGGTAGGTTGGTCCTGCCTCCTGGAAAAATAAAAAAAACCTATGCTGCCTACTGCCTAGCTCTGCTGAAGTTGTCAAGGACATAAAGCGTAATACATTCCAGAACATCATGATTGCAAATGTGCCCATTGAGCAACTTATGTGCTACTAACACCTTGGGCAAACCTTGCGAGGCTGAAGGAAGGGAGGGAGGTTAAGAATATGGAGATAGGGAATAGGAAGGTTGGGAAGTACCTGGTCTTACAGATCTGCCTACCATAGCTACCTAAAGCTGCTTTAATCAACCTTTCGATTCAGAGTATTAGTTAAATCTCACCAGTGGAATGCGGAATCATTGTTTCCATTCTGTTATGCAGGTCCAAGGCATCGACAGACTGAGGGTTGCGGACGCCAGCATCATGCCGGCGGTGACTTCCGGCAACACCAACGCCCCCACCATCATGATAGGAGAGAAGGCCGCAGATCTCATCAAGATGAGATGGATGGAGCCCGACGTAAGTTCTTCCTTTACTATTGTTAATTTACTATGTAAGAATGTGGACACTCAAGAGCCAGCGAAACGAAGCTGATAGATACCCTCGAAATGTGGTGCTGGAGAAAAATGCTCAGAATTCCATGGACAGAACTTGGCATCCACAATAGGCTATCAACTGTCTGCCTACAGCGTATCCTCAGATTCTTTGGACATGTTGCTCGCCAAATCGAGAACTCCAACCTGAAGAAGCTCACGGTCACTGGCAAAGTGGAAGACGGGAGAAGCAGAGGAAGGTCACCAATGTGTTGGAGTGACCGAATTTCGCAGGCGTCCAGAATGTCGGTGTCCTTGGTTCTCCACGCAGCGCAGAATCGCGAGGAGTGGGGGAGCCTTGTAAAAGAGGAAGATTGGAATGGGGATCACGATCCTCAACAATGATGCAGCAACTCAAAAAGAATATGTAATATGTAAATATAAAATAATTTTGTGATCTTCCTTCCGCTGGTAAAAAATAGAAATTTTGGTTCATTTGTTTGATATTTTGACATGAAAGGGGATTTTTTTTCCTAAACAAGAAGACAATGAGATAAACCATTTGGCAATCAACATTTGAGGATTATTTGTTCAAAAACTTTTTTCGCTCATGCAAAAATTATACAGGAGTCATAATCTCATGAAGCTTAAAAGTAGATTTTCCTATCCATGGATTGCCACAACTTTGCCTAGAATTGGTAGCTATATAAAAGTAGATTTTCCTATCCATGGATTGCCACAACTTTGCCTAGAATTGGTAGCTATATAAAAGTAGATTTTCCTATCCATGGATTGCCACAACTTTGCCTAGAATTGGTAGCTATATAAAAGTAGATTTTCCTATCCATGGATTGCCACAACTTTGCCTAGAATTGGTAGCTATATAAAAGTAGATTTTCCTATCCATGGATTGCCACAACTTTGCCTAGAATTGGTAGCTATATAAAAGTAGATTTTCCTATCCATGGATTGCCACAACTTTGCCTAGAATTGGTAGCTATATAAAAGTAGATTTTCCTATCCATGGATTGCCACAACTTTGCCTAGAATTGGTAGCTATATAAAAGTAGATTTTCCTATCCATGGATTGCCACAACTTTGCCTAGAATTGGTAGCTATATAAAAGTAGATTTTCCTATCCATGGATTGCCACAACTTTGCCTAGAATTGGTAGCTATATAAAAAGTATGTCATTTATTTGTGAAGTTGTTTGTTCTTGTTCTGATAGCTACTCTAGGAAAAGTTGGGACGGTTATTCTTTCAATATTTCATTAAAAACTTAACATCTTGTTTCAGATTCCCTACTACAAGGACTCATCGCGAGGACACCTAAACAACATTGTCCACAACACCGAGTTCCAACACCACCAGGACCCAGCATTAAGGCAATGGCGGTCTTGGAAATAGATTTAATTAGAGAAAATATTACAATAAGTAGAATAAGAACCATCGCAAGTATTCATTTGAGAAAATGGTTGATTACTACTGACAAATGTACAAAATTAACACAAAATTTATATTTAACTTCTAAGGCCGGGAACACACAAGCGACTTTAGTCGCGGGCGACTGTTGCGTAGCTGCATCAAAATCCATTGCTGTATATGAAGGAAGCGATGTGTCCTTAGCCTGACTTTTTATGGGATTTGTAAGCATTTTAAAATTGTCGCCCAACTGTCACCGCAACACAAGTTGCTTGTGTGCGCCTGGCCTTAATTATGCACTTATTTTGTTTGGAAAAGCAATCCCATTTTTAAATTCCAAACTCATGAACTGTTAAAGGGATAGGGTATTTTCACTGTTTTTTTTTATTGTGGAAAAAAAATAACAATAAAGCTGGCATTTTTGTGTACAAATAAATCTTCTAAAATGATTTTAAATGTGCCACTTTTGATTTGCCACCAAAATCACATATTCGTTTTTGTTCGTGAATATGACATGTTGACGTCACGCCGACCAACGTCGGTGACGACCGTCTTACCACCCAGTGGCAGTTATCTACAGTATAATGACGGTGTTGCCAGTTCGAACCGTTTCGGAATGTGCAGTTTTTGATCATTTTTAAAATCAATAAATATGAACGAAAATATGTGCGATGATCAAAATCAGAAATTTGATCTTTAAATCTCCCACACATTTTTAACGGTATCCATAGTTTCTGAAAATACCCTATTCAAGAAATTTTTCATAAATGTTTTAAAGATCCTGAGAAAATGGGATACTGACAAACTTTTGGTAAACTCCACAAGATGGCAGCATGGTGAAATTCTTTGATTTCATTAGAATTCATTATTTTGTGATTCTGGTAAATATTTGCAAATATTTTTAATACAAATTAAGCAAATTATGTGTGAACAGTAAGAAAAAATTAAGCAATCCGTGGTTGTGATGTTTCCTAATCAACTAATAAGCTAATCGACATCCCAGGGTGGGATTTGGCCTCCTCCACAAAAGCTTTCCAGTGGCTGCGGTCCTTCACTTCGGTCCATTCGCCTCCAGTCCTTAGTCCTCCCCGTCCCGCTCCGATCCTCTTCCACACAGTCTAACCACCTCTTCCTCGATCTACCACTGGATCGCTTCCACTGAGTCATAATTTCATTGATCATTCTACTGGATCATAATTTCATCAGTCATTCCACTGGGTTCAAAATTTCGTTAGTCATTCCACTGGTTCATAATTTCATTGGTCATTCCAACGTGTCCAGCTCAGTCTGGGACCTACAGAATCTTACAATGGTCTCGCATAAGCTAATAGCTAATAAGAATTGCAGAAGATTTATTCAATAATTCTATTATATATGTATTTATGTATGTATGTATGGTGCTTGTCTAAATGTACCTAAGCATTGTTACAAAGCTAGCATTTGTAACTGATAGGGACTTATCCTGATAAAACGTATTTTATTGTAATGTGACTCCTAAACCAACTAAATTAAGGGATGTCCACAAATTAATTATAATAAATAATTGCTTGAAATTAGGAAATAAATAATAAAATGTTTTAGGAAAAATATAATTTTTTTACCATATGTTTAGATCGAAAGTTACCGTGTTACATTTTTAAAGGGTAATTAATTATTGTGTATGTGTACAGAAATTGAAGTAGATATAATTTTTTTTATGAAAATGATTTTTTTAATTTAATAAAAAAATATCCACACAAAAAAATGCATTCAACTTATTCTAAAAGACTAGCTTTTGCCCGTTGCAGGCAACTAAATGTTGTTGAATAAATTTAAATGTGTGTTAAAATGAAGATGAAGCAAGGAGTGTGTGTTAAAAAATAATTTGTTAAAATTATACGTAGTTATCCCTACCCCTACCCCAAAAAAAAGTGGCTTATAACACATTACTATAAGTAATTTCCCAATCTTTGATAAAACATTCTAATTAGATTAACCACTGAAAAAAAAAATATAAATCATTTATAACGAATATAGCATTAAAGATCACGAACCAGTGGCTTCAGATTAATCACTAACTAAAAATTATGAAACCGTGGCTTCAAATTCACTTCTGTTATCAATTTTATGAAAAAGCTTCAGATCAATAAAATAATGCCAATAAATAATGATAATTTAGTGGCTTCAGATTATCAACAATTCTTTTATAAATAATAAATCTGTGGCTTCGGATTTATTAACAAACACCATTGTAGATAATAAATATGTGGCTTCAAATTAATCAACAAAAACTTTTATATATGATGAATGAGTGGCGTTAGATCAATCAACATAATATGCTTTTATAGATAACTAACGGAAATACCCGGCGTTGCCCCAGGTCATGAATCGTTTGGAGTAAAGTATTCAGGTTGTGATATGTTACCCTTACCCCCACTAATCTAACTAACTACCTTTCCCACCCCTAATCCTACACCTACTCCTACTCCTACTCTTACCCCAACCCTACCCAATCATTTTCCTCTTATAATAATAATAATAATAAATGGATTATTTCTATAGCGCCGTTTTCGTGAGAAAATCACCTCAAGGGCGCTTGAATGTCAAGCATGCAAAATTTCATGAAGTACCAAAATTCTACTTCAAGGGGTGGGAAAGGGGGATGGGGTGGTTTTTTGAAATCTCATGCAGACAGTGCCTTTGTCTTGTTTTGAAGGTCAAGTGTGCAAAATTTCATCAAGCTCGGAATAAAACTGTAGATTTGTATAAAAAACAAACAAACAACGGGATAATCTTCTTTACGTCATCGCAGGAAAGCAATATTGTTGTACCAGCCAAAGCCATGTAAAAAAACGCCAGATTTTGAGGCTTATATATCAATTAAAAAACGTAATTTTGACAAAATGAAGAGTTTTTCCAACGTCATACAGGTCTTATTTTTCATTGTAGAGTCACGGGAACCAGATATATCGACACAGAAAAAAAAACCCCGTGGAATGGTGTATACAGAACATTTTCTTGGGTTGTGGTGGTTAGAGCAGTATTGCTTTCCCATGACGATAGATAGAAGATAAATCTGTGGCATTCTCAGATCATAGAATTTGGCATCAGATTTATCAACGATCATCTCTAAATACTATAAAATAACAGAGTTCACTTTCTTAACTTCAAAATGTAAGTTTTTTTTTTCTATATGAATACCGCACAAGAGTCCCAACTGCTCCCAACCGTCTGGAGCCAGTAAGACTATGGCATCCCCAATTGAGGAATGTTGTGAGGCTGAAGGTATTGGGGAGGGGAAGAGGAAGGTGGGGAAATACCTGGCTATTCAGATCTGGTCACCAAACACTGCTAAAAGCCATTTCAAGCAACGTATCAATTCTGAATGGTGTTCTTTCACCAGGGCGATACTGAGAGTATCTTCCACTCTGGAACGTGCGCAAATATAACATATATTATTTTTAATTAATTAATTGTGAAATAACACAAATCAATTAAATAAAATTTACTTGCGCACACCGGGATTTGAGCCCGCGACCTTCGTATTCGTAGTCGAGAGCCTTACCCCTCGACCATGGAGGCCGTCGAAAGTATGAAGATTTCAACTTATTCTGCTTGACCTTTTCCGGCAAAATCAATAAAAAAAAAAAAAAAGACATTATAAATAAACAAAATAAAACAAATTCCATATGGATACCCCACAGCCCTGTAATAGACATTGGTACCTCACTACTATAAGGACATAAAAACATATAAATAGCCAACTTAATAACTCAATATCTTTATAAATGGGAATACTCTTTATTGTGCAGGACAAAGTTTGTTTGGAAACCTGTCAATATCTAACTGTTAAAACTAGTTCAGTCGCATATAGCTATATCGTTCAATTAATTATTCGCAATGTTCATTGTGCACTATCATAATTATATTCAGCTGGCTATAATATTAGCATTCGTTTGTGGTAAGAAAGTGTTTACATCAATTATTATTCTTGCAGAATTAATTATTTACGTATTATCAAATAATGCCCCCAGGAGGAGATAGTGATACTAAATTATTAACTTGCCTACACCTGAATGTTGGATGATTTTATTAACTTCCTTATAAATAAAAACATAAATAAATAATCGTAACTGCTAAATTTCTGAGATAATTACTGGAATATATTGGGTTTTCAAATAAACTATGATATCCATTTAATTCTAATTTTGAAACTGTCAATTCATGGCAGAATTCCAGAAACAGGCGGTCCGTTTGATGGATTCCCCTATTTTTACAAATGAATTGCAATCTTTAGAGCACCGACGTCAGGTGGGAATGCTATCCTTGTTCTACCGGTATTTCAATGGAAGATGCTATGAGGAACTAGCGTCAATGATCCCTCAGCACCGCTCACATGAGAACGGCTTGTTTCCACGACTCGTTCTTGAGTTCAACAGCCCGGCTGTGGAATGATTTTCCGGCCTCTATGTTCAGACCCATGTTCACTCAAAAAGATCCTCCACACGGCATCCTCAAAGAAGAAAATCCCTGAGGAAAATTATTTTTCTTAGGACTTCCTGTGTGGAGATAATGTAAAAAAAAATTGTTCCATAGATCCCTACTAAGGCTATGCCTTCAATTTTTTTACAGATGGCCAAACTGCAGATCAACTCGATTCCAACAATGCTCTCAATGACCCCATCGTTTTAAGGTTAGTACGATCTACTGAGAATAAGCCAGACACAATAACTGAAGAATCAGAGAATGAAATACCAAACACCAATAAAGATGAACCTACGAACCAGATAACCAACAAAGAACACTCAGCAAAAGGCGAACAAAACAGTCAAACACCCAGTAAAGATGACTCATCAACAATGTCAGGTGCCAGAAGCGCAGAATCTAAAAAGGAAAGCAGTTCTACAACTGCAAAGCCGCAGGCTCCGAGTGGCTTGCCCCCGGGCTTCCAGGGGTTGCCAGCAGGCAATAGTAAAGCTACTCTGATCATTGGAACGTTTCAAGCCATCATGTTGCCCATGCCCGATTCTCCTGCAGGCTTTCCACCGGCCACTGCAGCTGGATAATAAGACAGCTAAAACGCAGTACAACTTGGCTAGTGTCAGAGAAAGGTCACTACATAATACATATATAAGATGTATCAAGATGCACCCGACAGCGATTCCTGAGCTAATTTGCCACGCTTGTACCACGTGATATGCACCATCCCGTTTCCACAGCATTGGACAGAAAGAATAAGATAGAATACCATAATATGTCTTGATTCACGCTTTCAACTTGTGATTGTTTTCTGCATCTTGTGTTGTTTCAAAATAAATAAAGTCACTTTGAAAAATATTTCCAGATTCAGCCATTTTATCTATTATACTTATTTACATGAAAACCTCATATGAGTTTATATTTATTGTGAAAGGCACTTATTTAACTTTATGAAAAATATAGTTAAACTTCAAAAATATTTTTGTTTTCCGTTATCATTTTTTATAAATACATAAACACATTATCTGGTAACAACATTTTGAAAAAAACAAGTCGGTAATTACGAAAATACACTCACTACATACAGTTCATTATAGCTTTTTTGTTTGATAAGCCCCCAAAGGGCACACAAACTTGAACGGCTCGAAGGGCTTTGAAGCAGAGAATGGACCTTGAGAGGGTTTTTTCTTAGGGTAAGGAACAACCTCGTCAAATTGTTTCAAAAACACAACCATGTCTGATTACGTCCAAAAGGGATTGAAATGACAATAGTCTCTTTTAACAGAAACAATCTTCCCAGCAAGCCCTCCATTAATATGCTTGGTGAGGTGACCAGCTCAGGTATGAGGACTCCATCGAAGCCAGAGTCAAGTTATCCTCTCAGAAGCTGGGCATACTATACAGGGCCCGCAGATACTTCAATAGTGCACAACTGTACAAATCGCAAGTGCACCCCACTGTAGAATTTAGCAACCACCTCTGGTCGAGAGCCCCAAAATATTTGTAAAAACTCTTGACTTCGTGCAGAAACAGATTGCCCATTTGATAGATTTGCCTATCTTAACATACGGATTGTAATCTTTGGAGCACAGATGGCAGGTGGGAATGCTGTCCTTGTTCTACTGGTATTTCAATAAAAGATACTCTGAGGAACTAGTGTTATTGATCCCTTCGGCACCGGTGCATAGTCGGGAAAAACGCCAAACGCGTGCCCAACACACTTGACAAGTTTCACATGAGAACGGATCACTTCTACGACTCGTTCTTGTGTTCAACAACTCGGCTGTGGAATGACCTGCCAGCCTGTGTTCCCTCCCTCCTACAACATAGGTCTCTTCAAGACCCTGGTTCACTTCTTATCCTTCAAAAGACCCTCCACACAGCATCCCTAAAGATGACATAGGCCTTGATGGAAATTATTTCCAGCAAGGCCTCCAGTGTGGGGAAATTGCAAAAAAAAATATCTAGCACACGGCGCGCAATCTCGGAAAATGCTCCAGTTTTTAACGATTGCTCTGCCAAAAACCCCGGTTTTCAAAGAGTTAAAGGATAGAATATAATTTGTGCTGACAACACACAATACTGTGGGACATTTTGAATTGAGATATTAAATACATACCTGCACTAAACTATATTTTGTAGTTTCCTCAGGAAATTAAATTAAGGCTTAATTTCACAGATACAATCATAAATGTTCTTTGTATGCGTGTGATAACTAATGAATGTTATATTTACCGGTAATGTTCTATAAATGCAGTGTTTAATTACCAGTTTACAATTTTATTGATACACCGACGCAGGGTTGCTTCCGAATTTGTATTTATCGAAAATACAATTAAAACGTGTATGTTTATGAATACATAATATGCAATTTGAAAAAAAAACTTTTAAGTATAAAAAGTGATTTGTTTTATTTCATATAAAACTTGCATGGTTTGGTTTGCTCATGTAGAGTGGATGAACGGAGAAAGGAGTGCCGAGAGAATATATGAATTCCCAGGAACAGGAATATTCCCTGACCTAATATAAATTCCCCAACGTCGGTATTTTTTTCTTTTATTAACCGCCCATCCTTTGGGTTATTAATCAAAAAGCAGGTTAAAAAAATTGTTTTTTTTTTCTTTAGATTTCGCAATAACAATACATGTATACAATATACCAGACAAAATTTTTACATTACAAATTTTGTCTGGTATGTCTCATTTAGTATTTTACGTTAAATACTAAACGAGATGATGCACGAACAAACTTGACGTATACGAATGTTTTGTGGGTTTCAGGTATAGTTTTTTTTGTACCTGAACATACGGGGTACGGCTTGTTGCGTTCGGGCGATAATATAGCCTCCGTATCACGTACGCTCGTAAGGGTAAGGCGGTTAAGAATATTATTCTAAATGTTTTGTGGGTTTCAGGTATAGTTTTTTTGTACCTGAACATACGGTATACGGCTTGTTGCGTTCGGGCGATAATATAGCCTCCGTATCACGTACGCTCGTAAGGGTAAGGCGGTTAAGAATATTATTCTAAATGAGTTTGTTTCCTACTTTTTTTTTTTGTGAAAATGTGTTATATTTAAAGACTTAATAACGACAGTAAAATTACTTTTTCAATATCTCAAAACATAGCAAAGTCATGAGCTTTGAAAGTGAACTTGGGTAAAACATATACAATCGTGTCTCGTGATGTCACATGAGACACAATTCATAAGACGAAAGACAGTGCTGCAGTACTGCACGAAGGGCACAGAACGTCAACTTAACTCCTTCTTGTCACTCCTAAATACATTCCATAAACAAATCCAGTTTACAGTAGAGATAGGCACCAATTATAGCTTAAACTTCCTTGACCTCACTCTATCCATTGTAAATAATAAATTCAATTTCAATATCTGCAGAAAATCTATCTATACGGACACAGTGATCCACAATTCCTCTAATCACCCTGCCTCTCATAAACATTCCGCCTTCCACTCCATGGTCCACAAGTCACCGTTCCACCACCTGATAAAAATTTTACTGAAATATTATCAAATATAAAATCTATGGCTTCAAATAATGGATACGACAATACTTTAATTGATAAAATCCTTGACAAATAAATACAACGTCTATTCACCAACAAATTTATATTTAACAGTATGCCCACCTCTAAAGTTACTAATGATAATCAATATCACGGGTGGCACTGAATTCCATATATCACTAATTTTTCATCACTTAGTACTATTAAATTTCCTTCTGAAATAAAACCTGCATATTATACGAGTAGCCAATTAGGAAATTTTTTAATTAACTGCAAACACAAAGAAAATATATATTAATTGATAAACTAAAGTTTTTAAGACAAGATTTTTGTGCATAGCGCAAAGGGTAACAATTATTTTTATAAACAATAATTATTAGCCTGAAACACTCATCAAATTGAAAAAAACCTTTCCGAGCAAAGATAAATGTCGCCGACAGGACTCGAACCTGCACCCTTCTGATTGCCGGTCAGATGCTC
>JAHDVE020008251.1:0-65816 GCA_022606495.2 Halesus radiatus
TATATGATTTTTCGAAATTCTTAACTCCCAAATCAAAAAAGAATCTCATTTCATGGCAATTAAGTTATTTCAACAATAAACTATAGAAATTTTCAATATCATTGCAAACATATTCCACTAGATCTTCAATCAGTGGTGCCCAAGCCACCATGTAGCCCACTTGTATAAATAATGGATAGATAAATAAAGTATGCGGTAACTCTGACGAAAAATGAAGAAGAAGCGATATTTTCAGTAACTGCAGAGAGACAATAATTTATGAGAATTTAATGTCAAAGGTTTGATGTAGGAACGATGTGTTGGAGAATCAATGGAATATACCTAATCTAAATCGTCACTATCAAACAAAACATTGAAATATTTGGTATATGAGAAATTTACATAATTACACTAAAAAAATATTAATATTTAATAATTTGGAATCAAATATAGGTAAGTATTCGCCTTTTTTGTTTCGACGTTTGGTGTATTTTAAAGGTAAGTTTCCGAAAGATTTAGTGATTTTTTTAAATAAAATTTAAGATAAAAATCAACAGCATTTATTGGTTTAACCTTGAAAATAGAATTTTTTGCCTTCGACGCTTTGTTTTTGCATTATTTAAATGATGTATTTAATAATTACTTCAAACGATTGGTGTACGTGAGGTGTAAGACCCGCACAAGAAAAAAAGTGCAAATATTTAGGCATCGGCACACAGGGACGTACGACTATTGCATATTGAAGCACATACTTAAGTGTACTTTTTATAGGTTGCCCGGGGTGGCCAAACATCATGTGCACGTGTTGCAAAATTTCTCCGTATTGCATTTGTGGTGCAATCTTGACTGGTTATTAAATTTTCGGTGCAATATAAGCTCTGGCTCAGTGTTGTGAAATTCCAGATCTTGGCTTAGATATTCCACGTGTTGTGCAATGATTTATATTTGATTATTAGAAATATGTTTTATCTGTTTAAATTAATCCTCTATGTAGACACGTTCGATACAATTGGTATTCACTTTGTGGCGTATTCTATATACTCCTGATGAAGAAAGCATCGCTTTCGAAATATGTAGATATCTGTGTATTAATAAAGTACTGAATACAAAGCATATTATTTAATTAATTTATTAATAATAAAGCCACATAGTGAATACCAATCGTTTGAGAAAATTATAAATAAATAAATTAATGTTTCGATTATGAATGTTTTTTCAGGGCGATTCTGAGAGTATCTACTACTCTGGTAGCTATGTTTGAGTATTAAAATAAAATGAATGAGTAAAGAGCGTGCTGGGAAGCCGAGTCGTGTACCGGAAAACATTTTACAGCAATGCTGGAAACATAATAATAATAGCGCCCTTGAGGTGATTTTTCGCAAAAACGGCCCTATACAAATCATCCAATTATTATTATTATTATTATTATTATAATATTCAGTAATAATTTTTTTTTTTTAAACACAAACATTCTCGGATTACGAATAACTTGACATTATTTGAAACTAAGCGGAAAATGCTCCTTGTGTTGTGATGAAGAACTTAGCCAGCCGAGGAATTGAACTCACAATGCCTGGGTGGAAATCCGGCCCGCTACTAACTCAGTCACTGACCGGTTTTGGTTTAATCATTAAATTTTAAACAGTGTTGACATAATATAAAAACATTCACAAAATATTAAAACAGTTTCAATCAAATTTGTAGTACGATGTGATCAATTAAATTATTTATAGAAAACCGCTGCCATTTTCAACTTCGAGTTATGATTCCGCACGATAAAATAATAACGGAAAAAACAAATTTGAGTATGCGAAATTCACATTAATTTACAATCAGTTTAAAATAGTTACGTAGAATGTTCGTGAGTTTGCCACCTTTCGGCAACGTTACTTCTACTTTTAACGATCATGAACGTTATATTATTTTAGTTATTCGCTATTAATTAATTTAATCGGTTTCTCTCCAATTTGGTTAGCAGTTATTACATTTTGCGTGTAAACCGTTTCTCGATAATAATAATAAACTACCTACTTTTTAACTATTATTGAAATAATATTAGCATACAAACAATACGAATTAGAAAAAATACGGAGAAGAAAAAAAGATTTGGGTACTACTGAAAATCGAGCTTGTAATCTTCCGCTTACTGGGCAGATGCTTTACCATTATGCCATCCAACCCCTTTCCATACTATGGTTGTTTATCAAACAAATATTTATTTAAAATTCACCAATATTGTTATCAGTGGCGTGCATATTAATCTGTTAAATATTTGAAAATGGCCAATTTATTCTCTGACTAAAAGTGTAAATTTGTTATATAAAATCAATGAATTAATGTAGAATGATCGTGACGTAAAAGAATCACAAATTCGTGGAAAAATTCATAAAAAAATAATTTTAAAACTTTAATTGTTGATTTTTCTTGTGGTAGGCACAGCTATTTTGCGTTTATGGACCGAACGCTACTGATTTTTACGATTTATTTTCATGAGAGGCTTTTTTACCTCAAACTTTTTTTGTTTTATTTTTATAGTATACCAGAGTGGAAGATACTCTCAGTATCACCCTGGCGAAAGACCAGTATTCAGAATTGAAACGTTGCTTGAAATGGCTTTTAGCCGTGTTTGGTGACCAGATCTGAATAGTCAGGTATTTCCCCACCTTCCTCTCACCCTTCTCCTTCCCCTCCCCAAAACCTACAGCCTCACAACATTCCCCAATTGGGGATGCCATAGTCTCACTGGCTCCAGACAGTTGGGAGCAGTTGTGACTTTTGTGTGGTATTTATATGTATAAAATATAAATTAGTTCATGCTTAGCCATTAGTTACATACATACATATTCATATATTATAATTTTCATCTATATACTCGTATGTAAACGTTGTCTCAATATCTACATGGTTTATTTCATACGTTTCTATCTTCTCTTTGAATTATTATTAAACTTATTATTATTATTGACATTACCAGATTTTCAGTCATTTTTTCAGTATATTTTTAACCCTCTTTATTGAGTCATTTTTTATAGGATTACTTATATACTTCTGTACTTATTTATATATTTCTAAACTATTAATACATCATTGCTTGTGTATCTAGCATTATACTATAATATGTTATAATTTTCTACACTCCGGGTTAAATAAATGTTGATTATAATTTTGTGCCATATAACCTTGACGGATAAAACTTCCACACTCTGGAATATCAATATGGTATCATGTTGTCTGTGTCTATAAATACCAGGGACAACTAATAGTTTTACAATAGCGTTAGGAATCATTTAGATTTTCTTCAGCTAAGCTTTTTTTATTTTTCATTGTGTTCAAGCTTAATTAATTTGTAGAACACTGTTTTTACATAAACCTTTTAAAATTTATTACTATTATTACTCAATTTAAAAAATGGTCAAACTGTCATTTTGACAATGTTTGATAATGCCTTCGAAAGGTGACATAGTTGTCACGCGTAATGATAATTACCAAGCATAACTTTATATAAATAAACCTTTTTTACAAGTGAATAATAGTAGCCATTAATATTTTTTTTAAGTTTTTTATGGTATTTTCCTATATTGTTAATCCATATCTTACAAAGCATTCTCCCAATGACATATTATTATAAATTGATCCTAGAGGTTCAATCAGAATAAACATTTTTAACCCTTCCTTCCCTATGATGGTTATCTTCTACACGTTGCTATTAATAACCATCAATACCTCTATAAATATAAGAGATACAAGTTTAAGATTTTGGGTATTCCTCCATAATATATTTACGCATTGATTTAAAAAATAATATTTATAATAATCAGAATTTATCGGGTACATCGAAGGTATTTTGTGAACATCGTAAACAAATTCGCGTATAAATTGCGCTATGAGTGCCTCGACCTTGAGTCTCGACGATATGTGAAGAGTGTGCGGGAAGCGCGACCCTATATTCGCATCTCACTCTTGCATACTACACTGTGGAAGCGCGAGGAGCTCAATGTTCTCAATCGGCAGTAGCTCTTGGGCTTGCAACCAGAGTGGACCTATGCCCATTCCGTGAGCGTTGCCAGATGTTTTGTAATGTTTTCAGCAAACAAATCTCAATTATTATAATTTTTGACTTCAATTAAAATTAATTAATAGGATTAGCTACGAATATTCTTATTTTTCGGATTTAAAATCGCTAATTTTGCATCATGTACTGACTACCCAACACCGGAACGTGCGTTTTTTTTTTTTAGCACCGTAAGGGAAAGGTTGATTGTAAGCGAATATTCGAACCGAACTAAATTTCTGATGCGGTCTAGGGTAAACTCTCCGTTTGAAAATTTCTTCAAACGATTGGTATTCACTTTGTGGCATCATTGAATTAATAAATGAATTAAAAAATATATTTAATATTTACCACTTTATAAATATACATTGATATCCACATGTTTCGAAAGCGATGCTTTCATCGACAGGAATATATTGAGTATTTATATATTTGGGTATTCATATATTCTTGACGATGAAAGTATCGCTTTCGAAACATGTACATATCAATGTATATTTATAAAGTGGTGAATACTACGCATATTTTTAAATTTGTTTATCCGTTTTAATTTACGGAATGTTATTTTCGTTAAAAAAAATTAAAATATTACTTACGTTTAAGTCCGCACAAGATTTTCAACTGTTTTCAACCCCTATCAGAAATGGACAATGAACCGGAGAAGAATACTAGAATATTACATTTAATGTAGATACCACATATTCGGAAAAGCTTTTTGCTTGTTTCATCGTGTAGCGTCAATTCCCGAAGTGAAATCACTTCACCCCAGGACGTATTGTACACAAAGATTTGATTATTTTTTTCCTCAGAAATCTAAGGGTGTTTTGTGTACTGTCGAACTGAACAAGTTGTTGATCCCTTTAGCAAGTGTTCCTTCATATAAGATGAACTAAGCCTCGCTAACAAATAATGTTTGCTCGTATCTCCAGGCGAATTCAATGGGGAGTATTTGATTGGATTTCTGCCACTGCCTGTTGTATTTGTTACCTTCACGATTTCTAAATTCCGTTTCTAGTCACGCGACGAACCTTACAAGGTCGAATTAGAGGTATTTGTTTTTAAAAGCGAAACGAACTGAAAGATATTATAAAAACTTCTTGATCAGAATGGGGTAAAGTTAAAAAAATACTTTTACTTAAAAATTTAAGTCAAAATTTGGGGAAGAACTTTGCAATTACACCAAAAGATGGCAGCCTTAAATTATTTGAAAATAATTAACCATAATGTTAATAATTCTCAAATGGAAGTGTGAGGTTGATACAAGGGACTAAATATAACTAGGTCACGATAGCTCAATTGATAGCGGTACTTGTCCCATTAAAACTAAAGGATTTGAGTTCTTCTCTCAATCGCGATCGTTACCTCTTTAATTTTTTGTATATTCTTCTACTTCATATTTATTATCTACTTTAACGAATAAATAAAACATTACTTTTTGGATTGGGAGAATGTGTTAAAGAACGATTAAAAATTATAGAGCTTACATCGATTCTTCCCAATCTTCTTCTTACCAATCTCCTTCCCTTCTCCACTCCTTTCAACCTCATAACATACCCTGACTGAAGATTCCATAGTCCCACTGGCTCGAGACGATCGAGAGCAGTTGGAACTATAGTGCGGTATTCGCTTAGAAAGCAAGTTTTTTTTTTATTAAAACACCTTTATAACATTCTTTCACTTATTGATTTTCGATCGGACCGGTTTCACCCTATCACGGGCATCTTCAGACTGGCACAATTAAAACTAATGGTATACATAGCATCAATGTTAGAAGTGAGACCCATTGTTTCTAATATTGTAAATTTTTGATATGAAATTTATTTTATTGGTGACGGTACGACTTTACAATTATATTTAAAAGTACTTTCGGGTTGGGAAAAAGACGAATCACATTGTATTTGTTTACTGAATCTATGCGTTTTATTTTTTATTTTATATTATGTTACTGCTGGACAAGCTTTTCTGACGCACACAGATATATTTCGTTTTTCCTTTGTCAATTTATAAAATATTGTTGTGTGTAAAACAAAAGCAACACATTCCAATTAACAGAATAATTGATTCATTAAATTTGCATGTCATATCAACGGCTTGCACCGTGAAATATTGATTTAATTTCATGGCCTACAGTGGAATACATTATGAAGGCAGTACATACGCAATTTGTGAAGTATACTTAACAGTGAAATTCAAATCTGACTGACATCAAACTGTTTCTTATTTAGTTCTTCACTATAATTTGTGGAACAACATTTTTATTTAAAGTTTAAAAAAAATTAAATAACAACAGTTATTTAAAATAATATGATAAATAAATAAAATATTTGTTTTAAATATCGCTCTGGTGAAAGACCACCATTTATAATCGAAACGATCCTCGAAATGGCATTATCCATATTTTATGACTAGATCTGAATAATCAGGTATTTTTTAACCTCCCTTTCCTCATCTCCATCCCTTCTCTACTCGGTTCAGACTTACAACATACCCCAAATCGAAATGCGATAGTCCCACTAACCCCGGACAGTCAGGAGCAGTTGAGACTCTTGTGAAGTATTCAAATAAAAAATAATGCAATAGTAATATTACTATATTGACCACCTCTGTGATGGGGAGATAAATTCCTTGACTCTGGGTTTAACAGTCGCGGGGTAAAAGCCTGCCGTGGGCAAGTATTTTTTAAGTTATTTTCTTCAATTAATGCAAAATCACTTTGAGGCATCATTTTCAATTAAGTGATAATTTTTTTTGTTGTTTAAACCGCTATTAAATATATAAATATCAACGTGTTTCAATACAAATGGTTTCCTCATCAGAATACAAAGTTCACTAAAAATAACGCCATAAAACATCATAAACAACATAAACATACAACATAAACATACACAAATATTAACAACCAGCGGTGAGAGACGGTAAATACGTAATTGAGTATTAATTTAAATGAATTAGAAATGTTTAACATAAATCACTATTTAATATATAAATATCAACGTGTTTCAATACAAATGGTATCCTCATCAGAATACAAAGTTCACTAAAAATAACGCCTATCATAAACATACACAAATATTAACAACCAGCGGTGAGAGACGGTAAATACGTAATTGAGTATTAATTTAAATGAATTAGAAATGTTTAACATAAATCACTATTTAATATATAAATATCAACGTGTTTAAATACAAATGGTTTCCTCATCAGAATACAAAGTTCACTAAAAATAACGCCTATCATAAACATACACAAATATTAACAACCAGCGGTGAGAGACGGTAAATACGTAATTGAGTATTAATTTAAATGAATTAGAAATGTTTAACATAAATCACTATTTAATATAAATAAATATCGACCCGTTATCACTATACATAGTGTCCGGATGAGGGAAGCTTCGTTTTCGAAAAATGTTGGTATTTATATATTTATATATACGAGCATTAATTAATTATTACGTATAATACAATTTATTGTAACTACTTATAGAAGCTCATAAACATTACAGTAATATTAAATCATTAAAAAATATCATTGAAACGTGAAACCGAAAAAGAGACAAAAAATTAAACAGAACTTTGCTATCATTCAAAAAGATAGCATCCAAAAATATGCGAATTAGTTGCGGATAATATTGATAATTCTTTAATTAAGATATAGTGTTGATAAAAACTAAATGTAAAATAGTTAGGTCTCAATAGTTCAATTGGTAGAGACACCAGTCTCGGTAAGACTAGGGGATCTGGGTTCCCGTCCCAGTTGCGACCGTTTCTTTTTTAATTTCTTTGTATAATTCATGTATCGTTGAGATTATCTTCATGGGAGATATTTCAGTTGTCTGTTGGCAACATCAACTCTCATAATCTAAATATGTTATTTGTCTGAAAAAGAAAGGTTCTGTTTAAACTTAAATATGTGTTGGTACTCACTAGCGTTGAGTCATGACTCATTTTATTAAGTCACGGTACAAGCTCGATATTTTAGTGCGATTCAAAAGTACGACTCAATTGAACGGTGGCTCATTTAAAAGCCGACTCCCAGTTCATGAGCTCATACCCCAGCTCGTACGGCTCCCAGCTCCCAGCGTGTAGCTGCACGTACAAAATGTCTGGATGCCAGACTGTCAGGCGCCGTTCACATACTGTACAGTTCCATCACACGTGTACTATAAAATATTTTAATAATTATCTCTGAGCTTTACAGAATAGAATAAAACACGCATTTTGGTGATGGTTTTTTTGCGTAAATCGAAACATGCGGCCGATGTTAAGCGGGAATCTCAACCTTGTCGCCACCTGCAGAAGGAGCGCGTGATTTCGTTGGAATTTTAGCCGGTGGATTGCCTTAAATTGTACATAATTTATTTCACAAATGTAAGTAAACGTTAACTGTCTAACTAGGAAGAAGACATGTTTTAGGAATGTCAACTTTTGACAAGCTTAGTTAATATTACATATATAAGAAAAAATATTTAGAATACAATGTGTTATAGTAATCAAATAATAAAGAGAAGACAAATTATTACATATATATAGAGATTCCTTCCTATATGTAGGAAGGATTATATAATATATAGGATTTTTATATATATATTATGTATTATATAATAGTTAATTAAATTAATGTGTGAAGTTAGATAGTTATGAGTTATTGATATGTAAAAATGGATTTAATATTTAGTACATAAAACCGAAACGTTCATGAAAACTGGTATTTGTTATTAAACAAATATTATAAATATACATAAGCGTCGCATGTTTTACAATCGACATTTAAAAGCTCTCTTTTTGCTTATACTCATCGATACAAGTACATGTACGTAAACACAACCATATGTATGTGCGTTATTCTATGGCCAAAAATAGGTTGTCTGTAGTTATTCGGATATGAATTACGATTTGAATATTTTGACTTCTCTGAGGAAGAATGCAGTAACGTGCGCAAGTAAATTTTATTTAATTTTTGCTGTTTCACAATTAATTAATTTAAAAATAATATACGGTATATTTGCGCACGTTCCGGAGAGGAAGATATTCTCAATATCGCCATGGTGAAAGACCACCATTCAGAATTGAAACGTTGCTTGAAATGGCTTTTAGCCGTGTTTGGTGACCAGATCTGAATAGCCAGGTAATTCCCCACCTTCCTATTCCCCTACTCCTTCCCCTCGCCAATACCTTCAGCCTCACAACATTCTCCAATTGGGGATGCCATGGTCTCACTGGCTCCAGACGGTTGGGAGCAGTTGGGACTCTTGTGTGGTATTCATATAAAAAAAGAGCCACTGCAATGATTAAAATCTTGTTAATTTTCTTAGATGACTGTTTATTTTTTATTGAATACTTAAGCATTCAATTAAAACGCATTTTCCAACATCTTTAGCATCTTTTGCTCAGAGAGGCAGGGGTGACAGCCAGCCGGCTGCCGCTGACACATTTCATACATCAATCATAGATAGATACCTAGTAAGCAGTAGCGTCCATAAAGGCTTAAAAGCTGTGACTACCCTAAGAAAAATGAACCATAAGACAAAATTATATAAAAAAATATAAAAAATCTACACATTTCTAATAATAATGAACCATAAGACAAAATTATTAAAAATCGACAAATTTCTCATAAAAATGTATGTATTTTTGGTACTGGCAATTTGTGGTAGAATTCCAATAATTGTAATGATTTATTAAAGCGAATTAAAACTGTTTTTCGCTTTTTATTCCATAAAGAAACTGGTATGCTCCAATACAATCAGGGAAAGATGATATATACGAGTATATACATATATCGTTTTGTAAAATTTTTGTATACAGTGACAAAAAACATTTCTCCCTTTGTGAACTGTGGTTAGAGGTTCATAAATGTACAGATAATCATCTCTATCCAGTGTGCGGGCTGCCTATTGCTATTGTAGGGCTTTTCTTTCAAAGAATTGTAAATTGTGATATGTATGCTAGCGGCACTTGCTGATAGCAATCTTATATCTAAGCCCGCTCACTAAGGTAATGGAGGGTATAAGAATTTGGACGGAGATGGAGGGGGTCGGTGCTGGGGGTCCAGCGGCCAAGGTTGGAGATAGATGGATTCAATTTCGATTCTAATTTGGAGTAAAAAAATTGGCTAAATCTATTACATGTTTTCGGAGTGGAAGAATTTTCGAGCCCGTGTTAATCATGCTATTCCTGACGAAACAGGATCTTTTGGTGAATCGTCGGAGCAATGCATTCTGGAATGATTCTAGCCTTTCTGTATTTGAAGTAGCCCATATGGTGATGCGTGTGTTAATTTTGGTCGGATTGTCGATGTCGTGAATGAGGAGTTTGTTTTTTAGGTTGAGTTTACTGTTGTAGCTGATAAGGGGATATAGTGCGTTTGCTGTCCGTCTCGCTTTCACCAGTGTTTCGTTGATGTGTGTGTTCCATCCTAGTTTCCGGTCGAGTGTCACCCTAGGTACTTGGGACTTTTTTGTCATGGTATGATTTTCTCATATATTTTGACGTGACCCACCGAGGTGCCGCGAGTTCTTCGTCTTGAGAAGAAAACTGCAGCGCTCTTGGTCGGGTTCACGTCGATGCGCCACTTGTCATACCATTTTTTGAAGGAGGGGTATATTTTAAGTCTGAGGGTTACCATTCTGGGTGATTTGTTTCGTACCAAAATAGCTGTATCGTTGGCGTATAGAGCCTTCTGAGATTGGTTGTTGTTGGTCAAAGGTATGCCATGTGTATATATGTCGAACAAAGTTAGGGATAGCAGGGAGCCCTGCGGCACACCTGCTGTCATAAATCTAGTAGAGAAAAGTACGCCATTGATTCGAACTTGGAAAATACGGTGGCGAAGAATGTATTTAGCATGCAGAGGAGCTGCGGTTCGATGCCGGTTTGGTAAAGTTTTAACATAAGGCCGTCGGTCCAGACTTTATCGAAGGCTTTTGAGAAGTCAAGGAATATTGCCCTGGTAGATACGCCCTTCTCAAATCCTCCGAGGATAAGCTCGGAGACTCTGAGAAGTTGTTGAAGAGTTTAATGTTTTGATCTGAAGCCATGTTTCTCATCGAGGAGAGTTGAGACTTGTTCGATATGTTCTGTAAGCCTTGTAAGAAGTGTTTTTTCGAAGATCTTACAAACGTTCGAGAGAAGACTAATGGGACGGTGATTTGAACAAAATTTGGGGTCTTTACCCGGTTTCGGAATTCAAATGTGCGTATCTCCATATTTTTAGAAAGTAACGCAGTCTGAGAGCAGAATTAATTAATTTAACGAGAGTTAGAATGCTTTTTTGGAGGAGGGCTTTGAGAACGAAAATTTGAACTCCGTCTGAACCGGGGCGGAGGACGATAATAAATATTATATCCAAATATTCAATGCGTATTTTGTTCATACCGAACATGAAAAACCATACATAGGATACAGTTGGTTATATAGTAATGAACGCCACTGCTATTAAGTATTTCCAAACGCAAATTTTATATTTAATTTTGTTTTATTTTATCATTTCTGCTAGCGATTTTATGTTATTATCAGATTAATTTGGCTTATGGAGCCAAGTCTCAGTTTAAAACTGTCTCCGAAAAGCAAAACGGTTGCCTCGCGAAACATAAATTTAATAAAACGAAACTGAATATTGTATACACTAAAATTAATCGGGTTTAGTATACAGGGTGTTAAGGGACATGCATGAGAAACTTTAACCACCGATTCCAGAGCTTATTTGGAGTAAAAATATTCCTTGAACTTTGGTCTCCGGTAACAATTTTAGATAATTTAATAGTGCACAACTGCTGACCCTGTACAAATCGCAAGTACGACCAACTTTAGAATTTGGCAGCCACCTCTGGTTGGGAGCCCCAAAATATCTGAAGAAAACCCATGACTCTTTGCAGTAACGGGTGGTCCGTTTGATAGATTCGCCTATCTTAACAAACGGTTTGCAACCTTTGGAGCACAGACGTCAGATGGGAATGTTTTCCTTATTCTATCGGTATTTAAATGAAATATGATTTGATGAACTAGCGTCATTGATCCCAATTGACCGGCACCGGTGCATAGTCGGGAAACACGACAAACACGCGCTCAATATTTGCACACGGTTGACATTTGTCACATGAGAACAGATCGTTTCTACGACTCGTTCTGTATTCAACAGCTCGGCTGTGGAATGATGTGCCACTCTCTGTATTTCCTCTCTCCTACAACACAAGTCTCTTCAAGATGCACTTCTCTCCTTCCTATCCTCTAAAAGACCATCTACACAGTATCCCCAAAGATGATCTAGGCCTAGAGGGAAAATATTTCCTTCAGAGCCTCCTGTGTGGAGTTACTGTAAAAAGAAGTTCTTATTTCTGCTTTTTATTAAATTACGTAAAACAAATTTCATGTAATCTCTCGTCACTCATCCGAGCTGTTCAATACTTTAAAGTTCTAAAAAAATGTCACCGGAGACCAAAATGCCATCTACGTTTTTTTAAGTAAACTCGTAAATCGCAGGGTGAAGTTTGTTAGGTACGTTCCTTAACACCGTGTATAGTAAAAGAAAACTTCATATATAAAATTTAACAGATCAGATCAAAGGAAAGTCACCTTCGAACAAGATTTATTGAGCTAATTTTAGTCTGAAATTGTAGCCACAACAAAAATCCCGCCATTTCAGAACAGCATCTAGTAATATTTATGTACGGTGGTTAACGACCAGGTGAATACAGTATTTAATTGATTGGGATAAACTTATTGAAGCTTATAAAGCTGTTTGAAAAAGATAATACTAACCAATCTCAATGAAAATATGGAAGAAATAAAGACAAAATATAAAGGTAACGGTCGCAACTCAGACTCGAACCCAGGTCCTCTAGTTTTATCGGGACTGGCACTACCAATTGAGCATAAATTTCTAAGATATGTTGACTATAACTCGGATTACCTATTCAAACTATAAATTACATTTACTTAATGAAAGAACTAAAATTATCAAACCTCTCAGATAGAAGACTTGTCTCTGTCCTAACTTTTATTTTCAAAGATGTAAATGGTTTAATAGACAGCCCTGATATTGTCAGATTAATTAAATTTAATATTCCAACTAGAACTATTTGATCTAAAATTTTAATCAGTAATAGTTTCAGGACTAAGTCATTCAAAAATTCTCTATTACCTAGACTCCATGCAGAAGTTAATACATAATCAAACATAGTAGATATATTTAACTGCTCGGGATATAAATACAAACAGACGATTCTTGCATACCTCCTCAACAATTATTAATATATGTGTTTAGAGTATAAGTATCAGTGAATGTGAGGTATGTTTTGAATATTCGCCTCTCTAACTAATTACTTGGAATGGTACTTACACTATGTTATTCCTGTATCTGTTCGTTATTTTATCAATGTACCTATTGTGATGTGTTTTGCACATCTTTATTTTAACTAACTATATATGTAAAAGCTCATATAGGGCGTATATAATACAATAAATAAATCTACCCACTGATCCCAAATTACATTCGGGCATTTTTATCAATCTCTGTGTCTCTTTATCTGTTTCATATTTTCATTGAGAATTGTTAAAATTACATATTTGTAAAAAGCATTTATTTTGTGGCTTGCTGAAATTATAATATAAACGCATAAATTTGTTTTAAACCGCTTCAATTTAATATAATGGTCGACCGGCTTTGGAAGTACCCTTCCTTCGTCGGGACTATGTTAAGACTAAACTACGCATCCACTATTTGGTCCCCTAATTATAGAATTCATAATTACAGAATCGAATCCATACAAAGAAAATTAACCCGTGTGATTGCATATCGTGAAGGTTCATCTGATTGTAACGTATAATGATCGAATTTCGCACTATAAACTACAATCTCCGTCAGTCAGACGTAAACTTTCTGATGTATTCCTTTTGTACAAAATTATGCATGCATCAATTGATACATCAAACATTTTATCACAAATCAACATTGATACACCAACAAGAAAATCAACAAGGAGGATAAAAGACATTTTTATATTAAAACCTATCATACAAATACGGGATGTTTTTCTCCTTTACCGCGGATATTAAGAAATTACAATACTATACACTGCTCAATATAATATTAATAATATAAGTTGGGTGTATTCGTGATGCCAATTGATAAAAAAACAAGAGTATTTTCAAAGACAAAAATCTGTGTTAATCCAAAGTGGTAAAAAAAACAACTGAGTCCGAAACTCGTGATAAAAATGACGCTCCTAGCTAAAAATAACTGTACAAATTTTATGACGCCAGGGCTATTGAGTGATTGCTTTTTTTTACAGTAACTCAACACGAGAGGCCCTGGGGAAAATAATTCCCTAAAGGCCTATATCATCTTTGGGGATGTTATGTGGAGGGTGTTTTAGAGGATAGGAAGGAGTGAACCTGGGTCTTGAAGAAACCAATGTTGTAGGAGGAATAAAACACAGAGGCCGGCAGATCATTCCACAGCCGAGCCGTTGAATACACGAACGAGTTGTAGAAGCGACCTATTCTCATTTGATAAATGTCAACCGTGTGCGAATGTTGGGCGCATTCCGACTGTACATCGGTGCCGAAGGGGTCAATAACGCTAGTTCCTCAGAGCATCTTCTATTAAAATACCGGTAGAACAAGGTATAATATACAGGGTTATTATATATAGGCTTTTATATTTTGTTTGAGAGTCAAATCAAGAAATTTGTATTCAAAAAGTTATTGTGTTCAAGTTTAATTCGTGGAACTCCATTTGAATTAAAAGTTTTAAAAAATTTGTTAATTACTCTTATTATCTTGTCTTCGATAAATGTGTAATCATTATCAATAAAATTAATTGGAAACACTTTGTTTAGACTAAACTTAATATATGAATATCAACATGTTTCGGAAGCAAAGCATCCCTCATTATTGTTTTGTTTAAAAAAAAGTTTATTTAAAAGAAAAGTTCTGCTAGACATATTATTACGCATGACAACTGTTTCGCCTTCGGAAGGGATTAAAGCGAAACAACTGTCACGCGAAATAATGATTACCTAGTAGGACTTTTTATAAATAAACTGTTTTTGAAACTAAATGAAAATATTCAATATTTATTTGAAAAACTTATAAACTTCATTGGTTATCTGATCCCGGAAGTTCTGGGTTCGAGTCCCATATGCGAGAGTTACCATTTTAAATTTTCATCTATTTCATGTCTCATCTGTTTCATGTTTCATTTGAGATTTGTTGACATTTGTCAATGATTAAATAAAATTTAAGTTTTAATAACTTTAAATAAAAACATAATTTCAGGAGGCCAAAGGAACTATTTTTTGTATCCATAAGATTTGCACTCGTTACGCCACCGCCTGCAAAGTTAACCACATCAGTTTGTAATGCTGTAATCCAATAGAATGACGAGATAAATTTAAAGATATTAAGGCAGGTAAGTCGGTACGAAGCTCCAGGATCGGATATTGTATTAATATCCCAGATCGCCCGTCCCCTTTTTAATCTCCAGGAAATAGGGGATGGGGAGGGGATGGAGGAAGGGAGGAGGCTTTCAGGCTGATCGTAAGGAAGATAAGAGGAAGATCTGGGAGGAGAAACCTATTTTGTGGTTGCAGCCTTGTCAGAAAAGCTTTTAAGAGCATTAGAAACATTTTACCTTAGACGGGGAAAGACTTATTATAAATGGGCTGGTTGGTAAGAGAATAATTCGTAACTTTGGAATTTAAGGTTGATTATTTATTTATTATATTAAATATGAAAAGAAAATGTGACTGTATGAAGCAGAAAAGTTTTTAAACAATGAGATCTGAAGTCAATGAAAATAATCTGAATGCTGTAGAAGTGAGATCCCTGGGGAGTAAGTATTATAAAACCATATACGAGTATGACCAAGTGAAGAATGTTGAGATTTGCAAAGAATGCAAGGCTGATGTAAGCTTAATAAGTAAAATTAGTAAAGGGACGCTTAAATGGTTTGGCCATGTAGAGCGGATGAACGAAGAAAGGAGAATAAAGAGAATATATGTATTTATTTATTATATTATATACGCCCCATATGGGCTTTTACATATTTTGTTAATTATAATACAGGTCACACAGCTGTAAAACACATCACAGTAGGTACATAGATAAAATAGATAGCCTTTATGAAATATAACAACTAAATATTTCATTTGTCTCACGAACAAATACAAGAATAACATAGTGTAAGTATCAGTCCAAATAATTTGCTACAGAAGCGAATATTCAACACATATCTCACATTCACCGATACTTATACTCTAGACGTACGAGAATATGGTGGGAATGTGAATGGAAGAAGAAACCTGGAACGTCCGATGAAGACATTGCACGATCAAGTGAACCGAATACTTGAATCGGGCCATATCAAGAATTAGAATAACTGAAGAGTAATATGAGACTATATATGAATGTGAATGAAGCAAGGAGTGTGTGTCAAGACCGAGTTGTTTGGCCGTCACAAATTTGAACAGCTTTCGTATTCAGATTATTTAAGGTAACTGCAAGGATTTTTAGCTAGCAATCATTTACATCACGAGCTATGGAGCTTTGAAAGCTTCGTTTTACCCTCAAAAAACAAGACAAAATGTTTTTTTCATTGTTCAATTTGTGAAAGGAGTAGTGAAATCCAAACAATGGCGGATAGTAATTGCAGTGAGCTCTGGCATCTTGACATTTTCACTGCATTATATACTACTATGTTGAGCATGCAATTTTTTTTTCTATAATTAGTTATGAGAATGAAGTATTGATGTAAGTGTAAAAAATTTAGACAAGACGTCATATTATTACAATCAAACATCAGTTTTGTAAGATATCAAAATAAAATTTAGAATGATTTACGATGGAATTAAAAGAGGCATGTTTTTCGACCGTTCATTAAAAAATTATTGCTTAAATGATCTTTATTATTTTTGATTATCACTATTTGTCCTAACAATAAAAACATTTCTGTGCTGTCTGAGCTCTGGCGTCAAGAAAACCTAAAAAATATTTCAATTACCTTATTTTATTATTATTTTTTTATTTTTTTATTAATAAAAATAAAATCTACAAAATAGTAAAGCGTTAAAAATAAATTAATAATAGTTATTACTAAAAAAATACTGTTTTTTTTAATAATTGATTTTTCATAATATTTATTTGACTATTAACAAAAATAAAATAATGTAAATTAAAAAATAATTGGTTTTGTTGAAGTAATTACAGGAGTAATTAAGTAATTACAAAGCAATGAAATAGATATTGGCGGGAAGCTATTTTTTTAGCAGAATTTTTTTTAAACTTTTTATGATTATAAATATAAACGTATTTCAAATCTAAAAATAAAACATACTTCTTTTCATCTCTGATATGAAAAATACGCTCTTGTCTTCCCGTTATATAATATATTTTTGAGCATTACAGAAATAGATTTCGGACGAAAGGGTATATTTTCCTTCCTGATCTTGAGTATTGGATTAATTTTATTATAATTCGGGTAAAATTAAGTACTCCCAAGATTGTATTACCATCGGTTCATTACAGGAGGTACAATCAATGAAGATTATTTATGGACGGGAGTTCAGACTAAAATCTACCGAAGGAATATGCTGTGTGTAGTGGGTTATCTCACTTCGATTGAAAATTTTTACTGGGTTCGGTAATATACGAGTATGCTGACCCGCAACTAATAACACAGTATTGTAAAGTGGGTTGACCAAGTGTATAATATATTAAATACAAGCGTTTTATCGTGGAAAACTTCTTAATAAATTAATTAAAAATTACTTTGAATTCACATATCAACAATGTTTTTTTCAAAGTATTTTTTTAAAAGAATAAAAGCATTGAGTAATCTTATTTACCATGTTTTATATTCAATAAATGATTTTAAATAGACACGAAAATTCTGTTCATGGAAGAGAAAAAAACTAAGCAAGTTTAAAATCACAGAATCGTAATTAACCATAAGATATATATATTTTTTTAATTTTAATTTAAATAATACTTCATTTTCAAGAAAAAATTACGCAAAATTACATGATAATATTTTACTTTTATGATAATAATGATGGACAAAATCCTCGCAAAGTTCGCACATCCGGGCCAGACCACAGATTCACTGCCCTGCGAACCAGAACTTTAGATCACATAAAAACTATTTTCAAAAAAATAATAATTTCAAGTATAGACAAATGATAAACATAAGTGTATTGTGAGCGTGTCTGTGTGCCAGAAGGAAACTCAATTTTATCTCAATATGGGATATTGTTTCTTTTTCTTGTTGAAAGGTCTTTCTCGTAATTTAAAACAAAAATAAATAAAATACTTCTCATACGTAATAGATATTTAATTTAAAAATAATAAATGTATGGGTATTTTGGCCTCAAATCCAAAATTAAGTTATATATGAAACAGGCACCGCAGCCGTTCCTCTTAACCATATCATATAAGTGATTACACATTATATGATAATTTCCCCTATTTGACGCATTTATTTCATATGACTCTGCGTTGCAAATAATTAATTTGATTAAAATTTTCAAATCCAATTAATTCGAATTTTCCGTAATTCGGATAATCCAGATTGCAATCTCTACTCAAAGGCGGGTAATATACATGTGCTATAATCCATTTTACTACATTCAATTCAGTGCAATTTCACTACAAATAATTAAAAATATAATTTCAGATGACAATTTCAAGTAATCCTAAATGCGAACCAAGTCTCACTGTAAGTGAAAAACTTTACTAAGCATACAGCACAGTTTTACATTCAATGGTTTATTTTTTATTTATTTTCATGTTGTTGAAGATAAGGGTAGGAACTAAATAATATTGCAAATGTAAAACAATCCCAAACGCCCTAATTGCGGTTAGGATAGTGTTGCATTAAAGATTGACTGGTTTCCGTGAGTACAACAGTCCTATACACCACTTTTTTTTAATACTGAAAAAATAAAGGTACCAATAATTTTAAACATGTAAAAGGACGTATGAGAAGAAAAAAATCTTGAATTCCTTCTAACTTCCCCCTTTATTCACACTTTCAGGTGAACGAAATCAGAAAACATGCTGTCTTGGACAATACTATTTGGCATTTGACACAGTTTTACACCGGATAGACGATATCGATACCTTAGTTAAATAGGGAACTAACTCAAACAAAACTGAAATTTTTTATAAAGACATCGCTCCGATGTAAAGTTATTTTGTCCACCTATAAGATAACGATAGATGCAACGTGTTAGTAATTTATCAACCTATCATATCATAGGTGTAAATGGCTACACTTATTAAGTTCCAAACGGAAACATTTGAAATGTTTCTCCATTGAACTAAGAATGCGCTGATTTCATTATAATTCCATAACGAATTTTCGGACTACATAATTAGGACGAATTAGACTTATTTTTTTATTGAAATGTGAGGCGAGTATGTATTTATGTGTTTAATTCGTAGAACTCTATTTAATTTTTTTTTGTAAATTTAATGTAAATCAAATAAAATAATTTTAATGACAACTAAAAATACTTGCATACTTGCATTACATTATTAAATTTGATTTGATTTACATAAAAAAAAAATTAAAATAATAAAAAAAAATAAATGAAAAATTAAAAAAAAACATAAATACATGATTATGACACAGGCAATTATTTTTTTGTAAAAATGAAAATACGAACAACTTTCATAGAAAACTAAGTTGATGTGTGTATTTAAAAATAGTTCAAAGGAGAAAAAAAGAGAATAGTTTATAGGGGATGAAGGGCTTAGTATACAAAGCATATGATATCACATCACCATTTCGTGTTGCAAATTATGATATTGAAAGAATTATGGGAGAGAAAGGAAAGGTAGAGGAGGAAGGTTTGGAAGTGTCTGGGTATTCAGATCTGGTCACTGAAAATATCTTAAACCATTTGAAGTACCTTTCGATCGTCATCGGTGATCTTTCACCACGGTGATACTGGGCATATCAATAACTCTGCAGCGTGGTGCACACCCGCAACTTATTTTTAAAAAGCCAAAAAATGTGACGTAGTGGTTTAATAACATGCTCAGCAATGTTAGATATATTAAATGAATGAATGCCTGAATGCAGTGGTCCATAATAAAATGATTTTATCATCTGGTGTGCTACGTTCCCGCCAAATACAAACCCCCCTAGTGTGCCAGCCATAAAATGATGTGTTGCGCGGTATGGGCAAGCTGACAGTAATTTCGTAATTACTCACTGTTTTGCAAAACGGTGTTTTTTAAATTGTAATTTCTAATTATATAATGTATTTATCAAAATTGAACGTATGTAGCATAATTAGTTTCCTCGGAATAGCTACTTATATTCAGAGAAATGATTCGAAGATTTTTTTATACAAAAAAGTTAATAGAAATATTCGAATATATTTTAAAGGTTTTATAATGTTTTAAATTAAATAAGTATCCTTCGCAATGCGATGTTTTTTTTTTCTAAATAAGTATAGTAATTTCACGTTGAAAACCGATTTTTTATGGTGCTTCCACAATGGCGACACATAAGTTTTTTTATATGAATACCGCACAAGATTCCCAACTGATCCAAACCGTCTGGAGCCAGTGAAACTATGGCATCCACAATTGGTGAATGTTGTGAGGCTGAAGGTGTTGGGGAGGGGAAGGAGAAGGGGAAGAGGATTGTGGGAAAATACCTGCCTATTCAGATCTGGTCACCAAACACGGTTCTAAGCCATTTCAAGCAACGTTTCGATTCTAAATGGTGGTCATTCACCAGGGCGATACTGAGAGTATCTTCCACTCTGGAACGTGCGCAAATATGAAAAGAAAATATTCAAATTTATATTTTTCTTGTTAAGCGAATAAAATATAGTTAGGTATGCTAGGATCATTTTTTAATGTTCAAAATAGTATAAATCGAGGTGCGTTGCAAGATGCCACTGTGGGATTGCTGGCACACGACGGATACAAATATCAGAGTTGCGCTCGGGTATTGCTGGCACGCAAGCGATTAAAGGATTATATTGGGTTAAATTATACACCTCGGAAATATAACGCAAAATTTATTAGATAAATAAGTGCTTCTTTTTGCTAATTTTTTTCACAAAAAGCGACGTTTTCTAATATTTTTTTGTAAAGTCTATGAATATGTATAAATGTATATTTATATATATTAAATTCAGTATTAATCAACTTTATTAATGTCAATATTAAGTACTAGTATTTCAGTTTTTTTTAATTTATTTTATTTTATTATTGTATCCGCCGTTTCGGCGTTCAAGGCTATTTTTAAACTGTGCTAAGGCCACGTTAAGATAAATTATTTATCTGATTCTATTTACACTGACCCAATTTTATTTTTTATGATGACTAAAATGATTTATTACCAGTGAAACCGATGTACTGAGAAAATAATTGTGATAATTGATGATCTATTCTCTACGTACTTTGAAATGTGTAATTTAATTAAATGTAAGAAAAATAGATTTCAAAGTACCTCACAGAATAGAGAATCTATTATCACAATTATTTTTTCGGTAAATTGGTTTCACCGGTTTGAAAATAGCCTTGAACGCCGAAATAGTTTTCATTATAGTAAAATAAAATAAACTTAAAATACTTGCAGAAGTTAATAATAACATTATTAAATTTAATTACGTAACTGTTTTTTTTAAATTACGCGTTAAATTCTACGAATTAAATAGAAATACAATAAATAATTATTATTTTATGAGCAAAGGCACGGAAAAGCTTTCAGCATTAGATTTCTTTGTATTTATAAGATTTCTAGTTGGTATTCAGTACCGTACTTATTAACTTTTAATTTTTTTTAATCACCATTATTCGCAAGAAGACAATATAAAAACACAAAACAAAACTTGACTAAATATCTATGGATAAAATTCGTAAATAACGGCTTAATTAAAAGTTTTTGATTTGTTTCCTTTACTTACAGTTGTTTATGAAAGTTTGCAAGGAGGAAACCACTTAAATTATAATGCCTTAATGCGATTTTAGCCTTTTGAAGGGGTTCCTATAGTTACCCGATGGAACAATGAATTTACTAAACTGAAGGGTAGAATTATAACGTACTTTGTGATTGAGGTGAATTATTTATAGGCGAAAGCTTTCAGTTGGTTAGGTTTAGTTTTCGCATGTGTCGAGCAGTAAACGCTTAAACGCGTTTGTCAGTTACCTTCTATCCACTTATGAAATAATTTCCTTAAAACTGTGATAATATAATTATATAGACAGTGACAGACCACCATTTCGAAACGAAACGTTGCTTTAAATGGCTTAAGCCGTGTTTGGTGACCAGGTCTGATTAGCCAGGTACTTCCCAACATTTCTCTCCCTATTTCCTTCCGTTCTCTACTCTCTTCAGTATAACAAAATACTACAGTCGAGATTCGAATAGTCCCACTGGCTTCGGTATTCAGATTTAACCAGCTAGCGGGCGCGCGGGTCTTTATAACAAAATAGGTCGACCGTGGCCTAATCGACCTACGGAATATTAAAACAAAATTTATTTGAAATGATTTAAATTTTTATGCAAATTCGTTTATTCATGGATTATTTTTATATTTTATGACAACAATTCGTACCTACTTTATTATAGTCAATAATAATAAAAATAACTGGTCAATTTTTCTATAGTACCGCTTGGTGACTAAAATCACCTCAAGAGAGCTGTACATTTTGTTAAAGTTTATAATCTGTTGGTAGAAATTTTTTTATGATTCTAAAATTTGCTTATTGACATACCAAAATGAAAGATCATTCCAAGAATATGTATCCACTAGATTAAAAGCTATGTCCGCAGCATTCGTGCGAGGAGGTTCAATCAAGTCAGACTATGGCTGAAGGTATAGAAAGATGGGGAAATACCTGGTTATTCAGATTTGGTCACCAAACACGACTAAAAGACATTTCAAGCAACGTTTCAATTCCGAATGGTGGTTTTTCACCAGGGCGATACTGGGAGTATCTTCCACTCTGGAACGTGAGCAAATAAACTATATATATATTATTTTTAAATGAATTAATTGTGAAACAGCACAAATCAATTAAATACCGTTTACTTGCGCACGCCGGGATTTGAACCCGCGACTTTCGGATTCGTAGTCGATAGCCTTACTCCTCGATCATGGAGGCCATCATAGATTCATTATAAATCATCTGCAATCACATTTCACACGATAAGTAAAGTTTGCTAAAATAAGGTAACAGTTTGCAGAGTAATCCATTGTGGGACTTTTCTGCGCGGGGTCTTGCAGCGATGGATGAAATAATAAATATTTATTTATTTCAGCTGAAAATACACATTCCTTACCAGACCGTTAGGGAGCGGGCTCGAGTTGACCGGCAGAGCAGATGAATATGATGCAAGAGAAGCCCGTGACAGGGGGAAAGGGACCTGCGCGGTTGTTTCGACGCCGCGCGACCGCTTGAAGGTTAAAAAAGCTAGTACTGACATAGTATGGTACCTAGAAAAGGGGATAATAATTAAGTATAAGGAGATGTGAATAGAAAATAAAATTGTGCATTCCAGATAATTTGAATATATTATAATAATTAATATAATATAGTAGTTAAGTTCAAATAAATAAGAAAAAAGTAGAGTAATCGTTTACGTGTACCAGATAATTTGACTATAGTATTGTGTTAAGTACTTATGAAGAGATGAGAAAAAAATTATAGAGTAAACAATTATGTACATGTGTTTGATAGGCACACTGATTGGTGCTATGAGGAAAAAAATCCGTTTAAAATTGAGTACTAATAAAAAGATAATATATTGAGTAATATTGATAAGATCGAGTTACGTATCTCTCAGCTCTATGAGCCGACGACGAAACTCAGGAATGCAGCTCGCGGAAAATGCAACTAATAGTTAATAACATATACAATATGGTTTATACGCGTCAATGAGTTATTACAATAACGGCAAAACTCATTTCAAATAACCAAGTGTCGATTCTGAATGGTAGTCTATCTCCAAGGCGATACTTACAGTAGATATTTATCTACCGCTCTGTTAGCTGTTAGTTAGTCACTTATATAGTGCGGTAATATCATTTAATACTATGGTAAGATGATTTAAAATTACAATCGCATAGAATTAGAATGCGAATGAAGGCTCTTGAGATAGAACGTGACTTGCTTCCAAAGATGAGATAGATTTAATATGGAGCGATGAGCATCCGTGCAACATGGCGAGATAGGTGAATACTAACTATTCAATTACAGATCTGCATCGACACAGAACAAAAAACACTCTAGATTGCCAATTACAGTTGTGTCAGTTGCCATAGATCTGCAATAGTAAAGAGCGGTAACTTCAACAGAATTGGTTTGTCGCCTAGAACGAAAATCCGTTTAATTTATAAATGTACTAGCTGATGTGTACCCGGCCTTGCTCGGGTTTATATAAAGTTATGACGTTTTGAATTCATGTTTGTCATTCGGGTGCCATAATTGATTTGACAGTGAAAGTAACTATCTCCAAATAAAGAAACATTGATTTGAATATTTTATTTCATTCCAATCATTTATTTTTTTCAAAATATATCTAAATCATAAAGTTCTTAAGCCATTTTAAAAATATTCTACACAAAAAAACTTCTTCTTTTGAATATGCAATCTGTGGCTAACCAGAGTTTTATATCTATGGGCTCACCTAAATAAAACATGGCGGGTTCAATGTTTTTCACACTAATTTTAAAACGTTATAGCAACAGTTTTACATATAGGATTTCATTTAAACTTCTTTCTAAACCTTCCCGGCACTTATAAAAACAAACTGTGGTATTTTTAGCGAAACCAGTCTAATGATTTTCGAGAACATCGAGGACAAAGAAACAAACTTACTTTGATTTTTATATGTATTTATAAATGTATTATATTAATTAAAACATACAGGGGAGAAAACTTTTTGAATTTTTGAAAAATAAAGATTAGTTTCGTAGATATAAGCCATCAAAATGTTGATATTTTACGAGAAGGATGTATATAAAATGACTGTTGCGGCACTACCGTTGAATTATAAATGTATTGAATGATATGTCGTGACGTCGCAGATATTTCGATCAGCTTTTCACTCAAGCTCGTAAATTCGTCATCTTTGTAGATATAGAAAAAAAATCCGTCACTATTAACTAAAAAATTTAAAGGGAAAAAAAAAATATTACTTCAAAAAATTTACTTATCTTTTTTACTCGTACTGTCATGTAGAATCACTTTCCGAAATTTTTTACTCGTACTGTCATGTAGAATCACTTTCCGAAATTTTTTACTCGTACTGTCATGTAGAATCACTTTCCGAATTTAGCGTTCTTTACCGTACATCCTGTACAAAGAACAAAGCTCTGTAGAGGATATCCGTTTTTAATTAAAGATATTTGTATAAAATACTTTTAACCTAATGTGTTACTAAGAGATTCGCAAGTTCACATTCATATAAAGTAACAATATATATATCTGATATAAAAAATATTCACTTTTTTATCATTCGACAAAAATCTTATCCTTCCATTTCGAATACATTTCGCAAATTATTGCAAGGTATGAATATTTTCATTTCTTTTTTTTAATATTGAGCAATTTGCTAGACGTTTATTTGGATCGTGCGTAAAATAATGCAGAATCTAAAAGGAATGTCTTTTTATAGTACCTATTGCAAAGAGAGTCGTAAAAGCTTCTTTTTTTAGAATGGTGAAATATTCATTTTAATTTAGTTTTTCAGAATACGGAATACAGCTTCACAAGCTTTTATAAATTATTCATATCCTTTCTCTAATTGTAAGGACGCCTCATTGCCATAATGTTAGATAATTTGACAATTGAAAAATTTATCTTTTATGTAAAATAAAGGGAATAATATGGGTCCAAGTACCGTGCCCTGTGGGATACCAAATTCCGATGTTTCTTGAACAAATGTAGATTTTTGTTTTATTAGTCAAATAACTTTTACAATTTATTAAAAAATTAATACTGCTTTTGTAGATTTTTGCGTTTCTGTGATGCATTTATTCCTGCACATTTATTACCTTCACCGCATGTTTAGTAAATAAATTAAATTATTTTTGTTATCCCGTCTTATGTTAATGAAACCGAACTCACGCATTTATTTATTCTAAGTCTTACATTCAATATTATCATTGGTGATCTGCAGTATAATCTTATTAGATACCAATGCGTTTTTAATTGATTTTCGTTACTTTTTCTAAATTTGAAAGAAATATCACAAAAAGATATAGATTTTCGTAATCTTGGAATTTGATTTACTGGTCTCGTTTCCAGGCTTTTCACGAAAATTTTAATTGAATGTTCCTATGCTATAATGTCTTTGTTTATTGTTATGAATACCTACCTAGTTTACTTATATGCCCGTATACATATATTATTTGCGCTTAAACATTGTGCATTATTTTGCAGTACCGAAAAATCATGCTTTGTTCATTTTATTTCTTATTTCACCAAGCAATGAAATAAACTTTTTTCTTAATAAACAATGGTTTTGAAAATGTTTAACTTTGTGTCCATTATAACCTAGGTATAATTTTTAATTTCCCTCTTTTTCGTGATTTCTTCCTTTATAAAATTCATTAGTTCATTTTACGAAAAATACAATTTATCACTTTTTTTAGTTTTGGAAGAAGGAAAAAACGTTTTTGGATTGAAAGAGCAAACTCCGACTTGTAAAAGTACCGAAACTTGTGGTTTGTAAAAAGTTGCAAAAAAAGGTTGAAAAATACCAACCCAAAACTTTTGCTCCGGAAAATCGTGGAATCGCAAAAAAAGTTATTTCTCCCTCGCAGCTTTGCTTGAGCTGAAAAAAGGTTGGGTTTTTCTTGTGCATACCTACATCACAATAGCAATAATAAAGCCTAAATACTTTGGATAAAATGTTTTACTTTAGATTTTATTTCAAGATCCGCACCTGAAGATTAATGTTTAAAAAAAAGTTAATTAGATCTGACTCCGCGAGAAAAGCAATTGTCTTGGTATTCAAAACACGTTCGTCGGAACCATAACTAACTCAACAATATTAAAAAAATAAATAAACGTGTTAGCAATACACGGTGAATCTAAAGGTAGCCTCCATGACTGAATGGGTTAAATAAGTCAAATTTACGGAATAACGGAGTTCTTGATATTGATATAGAATGGTTGGTAGTCGATTGTTCAATGGCGTCAGGTTCCCACCCAGGCATCACGAGATTAATTCTCTGCTCGTCCTCCATCATTGGACAAGCAAGTTAAACACATTACGCCTGTAATTATAATGGTAGTAAGAATGTAGTAGGATTTTAACGAATAATCAAATTTAATATCTAACAATATCTAATATATTTTGTTTTGACATTTAAATACTAATTCTACAAAAGATACTTGTGTAGATAACGCGTTTAACCTTAGACTGGAAGAGAGGATAAAAATTTATTCTGTCTAGCTTCAAACAATTTTTTTGCCGACCGATCGCGATATTTCTCTTTATGATATGCTTTCCTTGAGTTCTTTCCTCGGTAATACATTTATCTTAATAGGTTGCTTCCCTTTCTTGGAGGTAAGTTTAATAACTATTAAAATAAATCTTTATTTCAATAGTTATTGATAGTTGTGATCAATTTAAACAATAAATATGTTTATTGTGAGTGATAGCAATATTTGTTTCTCTAAAAGACGAAGATTAATCAAAGATATGTTTAAATACGTTTAAATACAGACTATCGATATTTCGTAAATATTTATTTTTTCAGTCTTTCGGTATTTCAATTCAAAAATTGATTGTTTTTTTTTATAAATGTCGATTCGTGGTCGTTCCAGTTCTATCATATTTCATTTTATTGTAGTGCCGTTTTCGAAATGAGTTTATTTCAGTATTAGTGTCAACGAAATTGACACGCTTGGTGTGTAGGTGTGGAAAGGGGCGAACACTATCGCGTAAGCGTGAGCGTACAGTAGTATTGGTTAAAAAATAAGCGACAGTGGGCCCCATAGCAAAAATGAATCCCAGCATATCTCTAAAGCATATTCTACGATCTGAGGTCCCAGTGATTAGGAAATTTATTCTCCTAAATTCTAAAAATATCTTTGTAAAAGAACATTCTTACGATTTTTACACCATAAAATAAATTTATTGAAGTGCACGCAGGCAATATTAATACCGATGTGATGTTACAGTATAATTTTGTAAACTATAATTTGTTGAGTAGATTGTCTGCAAATGGAACTCAGAAACCACCACACCGTTTCTCCGAAGGGGTAAGCAGAGAGGACTGACCGCCAAATAACTTGGTCTTGGCACTCACTCTTCGCTTCATTCACATTCGTAGATCGTCTCATACATACTCTTCTGGTATTCTGACTCTTGACATGGCCGAATCAAGAATTTTTTCACCTGATCGTGCCATGCATTCCTCGGGCGTCCCTGGTTTATTTTTCCCTTCACATGCACGTCATAAATTCTCATTTACTTCATTCATCAGCTCTACATGCCCAAATTATCTCAAAATTAATTTATTCCGAATCTCAACATTTTCTCTTGGTCATATATAGTTTTACGACACATATGCCTCAAGTATGTCATTTCTAGAGCATTCAGTCTAATTTCATACTTTCTCTGCCAGCTCCATGCCTCATTATCATACATAAGGGTTGTTATCGCCACTCCATTGTGGACTGCTAGCTTCGCTTTTTTAACAATATTTCGATAGCGCCAACCGCGTTTAGTCCACCATTTATGGATTTTTCTGCTTTTACATCTCTCGTCATTTTCCGTCTGCAAATGTAGTTAAACAAATTCAATGTTGCTGCGCGCTCTACGCTTTATCGTGTACTTTGGTTGAATAAAAAATATTATCATATAAATCCAGCCAGCTTCACAAAATTAATACCTACCTAAAAAGTATGCTATCTTATGTGGACCTCTTCCGCTTCGAAATACTCGTATTATAAATTGTACCTTCCATAATCATTTTTGATCATAAATATGCCACCTTCTATGTGTAATGCTAAAAGTTTATGTTTACTTTATACCATAAAGTTATAACCGTGTAATGAGGCACTCTGTAATTAGTTTTTCAGATTGGATACCATTAAGTAAATCGTTATTATGTAAATTATGTAAAACGTTGATTTCCCTAAATCAACAAATAACTTTGTAATCAATTAGTATTGGATTTAATTACTGAGAAATGGTTTAACTAAAGGGTCATGGAACCATGTTCGTGGCTTTCCGCAGGGATTGAATTTGAGCCCCTACATGTTTTCAATTGTATAAAGATCTTCAATTAGGTACCGCTTGCCTCACGAAAAAAAGTTTTTAAAACTCTAATATTAAATTTTACAAATAATTTATTTATTTATCAATATCTGTGGGTATTCGTAATAATAGACAATCTCTGTGGCAGAGCGGTATGATTTTAAATCGAATGTTGATTTCGCGGAAGGAGCCAAATAAAACCGGTTAGTAGCCGAGTGCACAAATGCGTCAGGTTCCCACTGAGGCTTCGCAGGTTTAATCCTCTGCTAATAAAGTTATCCATCATTGTACAAGCAACTTTTTCCGCGTATAATGATGGAAGTAGAAGGAAGTTGTCTTGTCAGGTTTTTTGGAACCTGGAAATATTTATCTATGTAACTTAAATCTCAACTGTTACTTGTCATGTTATAAATTCTATATTAAATTAAATAAAAAACAGTGATTTAGCACCTTCTTTCAAAATGAAAGATACTCTCAGTAATGCCCTGGCGAGAGTCCATACTTAAGAAAATTTTTTAAAATTTTGTAAAGGAAAACATACCCATATTACGAATAACCAGATAATATTTAAAAATCTCCTACTGTCATTACAGTTAGTGGAATATGTTGCTTGTGTCATGGTGGAGGAATTAACCAGCCGAGGAATTGAACTCATGACGCCTGGGTGAGACCCAGATGTGACGCTTACTCAGCCACTGACCGGTCTTGAAAGGTTGCTAGAAAATATCCAGAAAATCCGTTACCCTATCTTCCTCCTCTGCTCCGCTTCCATCAGCCTCAAAACGTTTCCCATTAAATTAAAATACTATGGTACCAACAGATTTGAGTCATTATAAATTAAGTGCGGTATCACACAAAACAAATTTGTACGGTTTTTCAGTCATCTTTTAAAGTTCAAGGATCTCGTAAAAGTACAATCAAACTACGAAGATTTTGTTTTGTCAATTTGCTATTAAAAATTAATTCTCCTCGTAGTGATCGAGAAAATCTCTTGAAATTGGATGTAAATTTATACTTACTTAGAACACTTATACATATATTTTGCAATATATTTCGTACACGGAAACATGGTAATAGAATAATAAAAAAATGTACAGAAGTTAAATTCTGATAGAACACAACAATACCTGCGGTATATTATTTGTCCGCAGTAATCTTTAGGTTAGGTTCGGTTCAAGTTAGACCAAGGCTTAGATTGAGGAGAATTGGAAATTTATGCAGAATTTTAGTGTATTGGAAAATGTTTATTACCCATTTTGATACTATTAAATAGATAAAATAAAGTCCAAAATCAGTCATCGTAAAAACATAAAAATACAGGAATTAAATGGTTTATTCTTACCTATCTTTGTTAAATTGTATTTATAACATACAATTGCTTCAATCTTCAACACACAAGATAAAAATCAACTATGTTTTTATTGATAATTCACCAAAAACAGTTGCACAATACATCTAACACTCAAAGATAATACTATACAACCAGTCACTAAAAAACAACCGACTTTTCTCACCGATTGCGAATTACGACAAGACTTAAACAGAAGACATTGAAAACCGCGTAAAGCGATCTGACTGATGGTAATTGTAATATTTTATCTTATGAACACTAAGGCAATATAGTTACACCGGGTAACTTACGGGTACTTGCGATTTCGCGGCGAATTAGGGGTGGAAATATTTAGGGGAGACAGTACTCCCTTAGCGAGCATGTCTCTAGTACTGAGCCGCTTGTTCACTCTCTGCCTGTTTCACCCTCTTTCCCCGCTACCCCTTCCCCTGTTGGTTTCCTCCATCCCCATAGAGGCTCTCACACTATTCCGGCGCATGCGCAGCTACCCCCATAATAAGGCTGTGTTGTAGGCTGTTGCAGGATTTGTAGGCCGGGAAGGTGTTAGGGATGGGAAACCAGTAACTTATACTGTAACTGAGAACGCGGGGGATTTGAATGTGACGCTTTCCAAAAAGCTCCACATAATTTAAAGTGATAGTGACAATTTACATGCAAATTTAAGCTTTTTATGTTATTCAGTATATTCGAAATAAAGAGATACAACCTAATAATGCTTGGATCATTTTTATTGCCCAATATTTTGTTTCATTTTAACTTTTAAGTTCAATAATGAATTTCAGTGTTTTTTTTTAGCACTTCACTTGTCCAATGGGCTGAATTGTTAACTCCGGAACCTGTAAAAATATTCATAGTATTAAATGAAAGAAGAATTACATCAGTTACAAAAAATCCATTAATTTTCAATTCAATATAATATGTATTAATTACGACTATCAGTAAAGAGCTAACTCCATTTCTATGAAATATAGCTGTTAAGCATTTACTAATCCAGAAAATAGCAAGTAAACTGTCTTGAAATTCTTATAACTTATAATTCTTAGTTACCGTTTGTTACTTTGCAGTATTAAATGATTTATTATTATGAAGACTCTGATTACCTTTAATAAATTAAATGAAAACTGGTTATTGGAATAATACATTTTCAGGGTGTTACAAAACTCTGTCATGCTGTGAAGCGTTTCAGATGTGTGAATAGGGTAGTATATTTACTATATAGAAAAAAGTATGTTTATATTGATTTATATCAAATAGGTGTAAGTAGATAAATTATTTGTTAAATGTAGGTTTATCACTATTTTAGATATTTTAATGTAAATTTCACTATCGCATTTTTTTAATTAAAATATTTTTTTAATATAATTTTTTTTTATGCGAATAAAAGTCCTAAGTGTTCAAAGCTAATGGGAATATGGCATCCTCTATTGGAGCATGGAAGAGGATGGGAAAGTGAAATATTGGGAAGTTCCTGGGAGATCTAGAACCTTTCGATATTGAATGGGTAGTTTTTCACCACGACGATACTGAGAGTGTCTACCACACTGGAACGAGCCGTTTGCGTTTTGATCAGGAACCCGGGGATTTGAACGCACGATCTATAGATTCATAGATCAGAATCTTGATATCTCAAATACGGAGGTCATCGTAAACAAAATTATGAAAACTTATTAGTAATACTTTAACTGGACACTTGTGATACAAGCAGGAATTTGGAGTTCATTTTATGGAATAACTTTTTTGATGAATGTTTTTTTTAGATTGGAATTATTTACAGTCAAATTCAAAATATTTCGTCGTAATGGGGTTATTCCAGCTATTTTTTGTTTTTTTTTTAATATACCGAAGTGTGAACACGGCTCCAATAATTTTTCAACCCTTTAGTCGCCGAAAAAAAAATATTAAAAAAAATATATTGAAATGCTTGGTGGAAAGTAATTATAGGTTCTCTATAGTGTATATTTCAAGCATGTATGCTTTTGGGTGACATTAAGTTCGTACCATAAACAAGTACGTGGAGTTTCGCAAAGTCAAGCTAGCTTAACTAAACGCTTTAATGAATTAATTTCAGAAGAGTTATTATGTAAATATGTTAATAAAGTAAATATCCGTTCCGTAAAGTAATAATAAAAAACTGATATGTTTTATTTACCTGTACATTAGGCCTCGTGCTGAGAATATAGACCACCCCATCAGCAATATCCTGCGAATCGATTGATCCAAAAACAGGTAAGGATCCGTCTTCACCGCCGCCTCGCAGTTTCCTAACAAGTTCTGTATCCACCGCTCCAGGGCTGAGGCTCTGAAAAAATGCATGATTCCGAATCAGCCTAAATACAATAGAATCGTAATTCGATTCAACATCAATACAGTTCAATTGGATCTCAATTCAATATCAAGTTCAATCAATATGCAAACTTCTGAATTCCAATTTCATTAAATTCGCAATCTATTCAACATCAATTTTATCTCAATTCAAAATCAATTTTATCTCAATTCAATATCAATTTTATGTCAATTCAACATCAATTTCAATCAATAATAAAATTTAATTGGATCTCACTTCATAATCAATTTCAATCAATATACAAACAATTGATAATCATTTTCATTCATAATGCAAATCAATTATTTTATTTGGAATTCGATTTAACATCAATGCAACTCAATATCTAGATAATCGATAACGACATTACAAGTTAATTTATAATGTTTTCAATTCAACATAAATACAATTATAGGCGAATCAAATCAATTTGTTTTTAATATTTATGTGAACTTCCTGGAAGTATTAACGCAATTTACTCAGTATCTAACTGCGTTTTACTTAATATTTATTTTTACTTAAACGTCGATAAAAGAAGGGATAATATTATAAATAATACAAATTACACAACAAAGTACCATTTAAACAAATACTTACGAAGAACATCTTATTTTTTTAAATAAAAACATTTAATGCATGATCACCCCCCGTTCGTTAAAACTTGTAGGTCTAATCTTCCCATATTGTTTGATGATATTATTATTACTATGAACGTTTAAAAAAGGTAACTTTCATTATCATAAATAGATGTGTACCATTAAATGGAATTTGATATTATACAAATATATTAAAAAATTAAGATACCAGGCATAAATTACTTACCGACACTTTGATTGTAGATTTCTCATCAGCCAGTTCGTTAGCAAGAACTTGAGTTAGTGCAGTCACTGCGTATTTACTGGCTTGGTACGTACCCATGTTGAATCCTTTAATGTGCAGAATTTTATGGCCAGCAAGACTGAAAAATCATCAATCGTATTAATTTGGATTCACGGGATTAGTATGTGTTCAAAGCTAACCACCCTGATACATACGCAGTTAGAAAATATTTGATGGAACCTGTTAATATTGATAATATGGCCATTGTCGCCCCTGGTCCTCATGGTCTTGAGAGCTTCTCTTGTAGCAATACTCAGACCGAGTACATTTAGGTTAAGCACTGTCTTCCAATCCTCGGTGGCGCCGTCTAAGAAGAGGAATAGATAAAAAATATTGCTTTTTTTTATTTATTTTTTTTTTTTTTATTATTATTTTTTTTTATTGTATAATATTAATTATATACAGTGGGAACTTATACCCGCTAAGCCACTGCAAGTAGCTTGTCAGCAGGAGTTTATTTCAACAATATAATATAATACAACAATAAATTACAATCATCATACAAATGTAGGGCAAAAATTATTATATTTAGGCGCATGCATCTTGTGCTGTACATAAGTTGAAAAAAAAAATTAAAGAGAAAAAATAATGGTAAAAGCATTACAGATTTGTTATTGAGATACTAGAGTCCAATCTTATAACACCGATTTAAATAATATTATAAAAATGTCAATATCATAAAAAATATCAAAATTATAAAAGTACCAATATTATAAAAGTATCAATATTATAAAAATATCAATATTATAAAAACATCAATACTTTTAAAAATATCAACATTATAAAAACATTCATATTACAAAAATATAACTATTACGTAAATATCAGAAATATCAAAGCATCTGTAAGTATTAAATAGATTAAGAAATAAAAATTTAAAAGATATATACATAAAACAGCAGTACAGGTTGGTTAAAGAATATAACAGTTTAAAAGTGACTTAAAACGGTAAAACAACAATCATTATGACGAAAAAAACTAAAATACTTATAAATTATTAAGTTCTGCATATTTTTTTAAAATTTAAATTGATAAATCCACTTCTACGAATTAAACCGAAACCGCCCGTAATGGGGGTGGTTTTTGTATTAAAGACAAAAACAATTGATTTTTTTTATTAATTGATAACCTAAAGACAAGATTTTTGTGCATAGCGCAAAGGGTAACAATTATTTTTATAAACAATATTTATTAGCCTGAAACACTCATCCAAATTGAAAAAACGTCGAACTAGTGTTTCACTCAATGATTACTGTTTTTATTATATTTCACCTGTAAACAACCAACTTTATTAATATGAGAAAGGCTTGTAACGGCTAAATCCGTCAATAGATGGCGTCGAGACAAATTATGTCTACATTTTTGGTGAAAAATGCTTTGACTTGTCAAATATTTTTTTATTAATTGATAAACTAAAGTTTTTAAGACAAGATTTTTGTGCATAGCGCAAAGGGTAACAATTATTTTTATTAAAACAGTAATTATTGAATGAAACACAAGTATATATTGATTAACTTGGTGGGTTTGCGATAAGCCGACGTAGCTCAACGGTAGAGCATCTGACCGGCAATCAGAAGGGTGCAGGTTCGAGTCCTGTCGGCGACATTTATCTTTTCGCGGAAGGTTTTTTCAATTTGGATGAGTGTTTCAGGCTAATAATTATTTTTTATAAAAATAATTGTTTCAAAAACAATTCATAGAGAATTAAGGCTAGACATAACACATAGCCCACGATACAATAAAAGCTCTCCAAAACATCGGTCACTGGTCTTTCAACAACAAAAGTTTCTCCGCCGGCTTTGATCCCTTCATTTCAAGTCCTTAGGTCCTCCATCCTAATCCAATCTCCTTACATGCAGTTTCTCCATCTCTTCCCCGATCTGTCGTACTGAGACACCCACTTGGTTATGATTTTTGGAGTTCTATTATCTTGAATTCTCTGCGCATTGTTCCAGTCTATTATTAGTATTCGAGACCTACAGAATTTTCCGATGTTTTCCACTTAGTGGTATAGTTCAATTCAATTGGTTCCATTTTTCATACATTAAATTCTATTTCATAGGTCCAACAATGTGATAACGTTAGAAGTACCACTATCAAAAGCAAAGCAAGAGACAACTAAGTGGTTGCAAAAAACTATTCCACGTAATTTATCATTTATGAAAGCATAATTTTAACATACCCATCAACCTTCCTATTATGACTGTCCCAGCATTATTGATAAGGATGTCGACACCTCCCAGTTTCTCTTCAATAGCTCTGAAGGTCGAAATTATTTCTTCTTCCTTGAGGAAGTCACACTGCATTGCAATGATTGTTCCATTAGTCCTGGTAGATAGGTTCTATGAAAATATTAATTAATTTAATATATAATTTTTTCAAAAGATTTGTATTAACTTTGTAGCTTCATTATTATTAAATTAATTAAAAATTACTTTGTAATCACCACTATATTAATGTATACATATCAAGATGTTTCTAAAGCGATGCTTTTCTTATCACGAATACACAAAATAGTACAAAATAATAATGTCGAGTATAGGCAAATGATAAACATAGAACACAATAATGTAAAAATGGACAAATTATAAAAATAAACAAAAACTGATTAACATTAACATTGAATAACAAATGTAGATTAGAAATTAAAAAAGTTTTTTTTATTGTTAATATTAATACGAAAATAAATTCAAGGGATGGCTATTTAAAAAAATAAAAGATTATTATTTATATTTAATTGACTATTAACATTTCTTCTGATTTCTAAAATTTCACATTAGTCTAATTTTAAACCGGATGTATTAGTATGTAAATTTCTTAAACTTTTTTTATATCAAAAGAATGAATGGTTTTCAAAAATTACTTGACATTATTATCTTTTGTGTCGCTTTTGAAACATGTTGGCAAGTATGTATTATAGTGGTGATTAAAAATTTATTTATATAATATATTCTTAATCACCACAACCTTTGATGACAGAGATTTTAGTGTGTTGAGTCCACATTCTTGTTATAACCTTCCATTTGGTCTGAGAACAGAAAGTAAATTAGTAATCTTTTATCGTATCCTTTTTAAAGGGACTACAAACATTAACAAAATCTAAAGCGCCCTTGGGGTGATTTTAATCGTGAAATGGCGGTAAAGAATATTTAATCATTTATCGTTATTTTTTTAAGACTATTCAACAAAAGAATTTATGAATTTAAGACTGTTCAATAATCATTTTCGTGGATACCTCCAGCTTTTCTTTCCTCCTGGCCAGTGCCACGACAGTGACTCCCTTGTCTGCCAGAGTTAGGGCGATCACTTCTCCAATACCAGCGCTGGCTCCAGTGACCACCGCCACCTTCCCGGACCATCTCCATTCTGCAGATACTCCACTGAGGAGAGTAACCAAAACGAGAAGGAAAGCTGACTTGAGGAACACCATCGTACAAATTCTAGAAAAACAAAAGCATATCTGTTTATCTAAAAAAACAACTTTAAAATAGAGGTTTCACATACATATGATGAATGTCATATTAAATTTATATTCAATTCAAATCTTCAACAATTTTTCTCATTGCATCACAATTTTATTCAAATGTTTTAACATTTCTCGTTCGAGAAACATCGGATGTTGGCATTTCACAGGGCATAGCGCATGGATCCATTTTATTAATAACAATCATTATTATAGGTATTCGTATTATTAAATATATTAAATTCAATTTATTATTCAATATTATCATTTCTATATGCATACGTTAATGAACAAATATTTAAGTATTGTTTCAGTGAAAAAACATTAAAATAACTTATAACAATGTACCAGCCATTGTACCAACAATGGTAGGGATAATGTTTTCTCTTAAACTCTGATTTATAACATACACTGTATTAATCAAATACCACGAAAAGACTTTCCATTAAATTGCTGTATTACTTATTTACGTCTTGTCTTGTCCATATTTTTCCCAAATATTTCAGCTTTAACAAACTAACTAAAAACAACAAATAAAACAACCATTAACAGCTAATGAATTGAAGTAAAATTAACATACTTATTAAACAGTAAAGAAAGAAAAAAACAAATGTGTTTTATGATACCAAAATATTTAATTTTCCCTTCTGCTTTTATTTCAATCTGCTTTCATTAGTTGAAAAAACTTTTTTAACAAAGCTGATCCCCTTTGAAATCGTTCAAAAACTGATAAATACAAAGATATTAAGGTGGCCCCAGAATCAACAGATTTTATTTACGAACAAGTCAAAGTTCATATAATCGTTTCGTTAAAATGATTAATTAATTATGATAAATTATGATAAAAAAGCAATTTTACAAAACAGAAAACATGCTGAAAATCTATCTGGGCTTTTTTTATTTCCACTCTTAAAATGTAATACATGAATCTATTCCATAATCAGGTTCCCTACATATTTCAATTTGGAAAGACACTCAATTCAGTACTCCTAAAATGACGCAGGTCTCAGAGAAATTTATTTATTAGAACTTAACTTATTTTAGTACCTTTTTTTCTAATTTTGCAAAAAAATAAAATACTTTAACGAACTTTACACAAACAAACGTCTAATAAACGTTTCGTATGAATTAAGTAATATATAAGAATAGTGTTCACCACAAAATACGTAACGCAATAAGAATATTTAACTTATTAATTGTTTTGTGTTTAATCCGAAGAACTCCGTTTATTTATTTATTTCTTAAATTTAATGTAAATCAAATTTAACAATGTTATTATTAATTTCTGGTAAGTATTTTAGTTTTTATTATTCTGACAGCTTTTCGACGTTCAAGGCCGTTTTCAAACTGAACACCGAAACAGCTATCACAATAATAAAAACAAAAAATCAATTCATAGCAAATTACTTAAAACCACTGTATTTAATATGTAAATATCTACATGTTTAAACAAAGTAATTGTTAGTAATTTTATAAATATTTTTAGTATTCATATATTCCTGATGATGAAAGCATCGCCTTCGAAACATGTAGATATTTATGTAAATTTATAAGTGACATAAACAAAGTATATATTTTAATTAATTAATTAATAAATATGACTCCACAAAGTGATTTCACATATTTCAAAAAATAATAAAATTTAAAGTACTTGGAGAACTTAAAAAATAACATTATTAAATTTGATTTACATCAAATTTCTAAAAAAATTAATTTTCAAAATGTAATTAATATGAAACTGCCTCTCTGAGAGCACTCACCTTCCTTCCTACTTGGTTCCGAACGAATAACTACACCAAATTTGATCTGTTGTGAACTTTATTTCAAATTTTTTTTATATAATTCATGATAACACGGTTATTGTATGTTATCAACTTAATGCTCAGAGATTGGTTGTTAAAATCGCGTAACGCACTATGATTTTTGATTATTTTCTTAGGTAAAAACCTGAAAAACAGAAGTCTATGGCATCCCCGATCTAGGGATGTTGTGAGGTTTGAGAGAGTGAGAAAGAGGAAGGTTGGGAAGTACTTTGCTATTGAATAATAAAAATATGGAAGTCTATGACAAAGACATATTTGTTATCAATATTCTTTAGTCAAATTGCTCATAAACAAACTCAATAAACAAATGTACCTTAATGATTGCTGTACAATTTTGTGATATTATTACCTATTCTTGTTATATTCAGGCTTAAAAGTGTGTGTCAGCACACATCTCAATCTAAATTAAACAAAATGGAGGTACATGACTTTTAATTCCCAGATACCTAAATAAATACGCAAAAGAATCTTAGAAAAATGTGCCTTAAAATGTTAATTCAATAAAAACTTGTGAACCAATTTACGTATGCTGAAAAAATGGTTAAGTATGTGAAAAGGGTTTTATTGTAAAAATCCTCTGATTCTACCTGCATTTTTTGTACCCTCCTTTTATTTTTGTTTAAAAAAATATATAAAATTCATTAAAAAAAAAAAAATTTAAATGGCAATATATACACATATGTATATATGAACTTATAATGAATTTAAATGTGGACTGTTTTAAGAACCTGTTGACAAACTGATCAGTATTTCTGGAAATCTGAATTTGATGTCGATGTTTGATTTTATTGAGCCGAACCTTTAATTGAGTATAGAGATCTCTCTGATTTAGTTTGAAAATGTAAAATAGATGGCAGTAATGATCAAATTGGCAATCTCCGAATATTACTGCTACCTACAACATATCATGTATGATTGCGGCATTATGTGCAATTTTTTCCCAGTAACAGAACTACCGTGTACGAGTGATCAAAGACTCGACAGAACTAAATTCAGAACTACACTTAAAACTCATATTTTCAGACAATCATATCCATAAATGGAATAAATGCACCAGTAAATTGCTTAGCTAGGCTAGCCGGTTAGTGCTTACCTAAACACACTTATAGAAAAAGTAAAAAAAATCACACATCGGTGCGCAAATGCGTCCACAACCCGCAATACTGTAAGTAGTTAAAAGTGTCAAAAAAATAAAAATGTCAATATCCGTTTATTTCCCTTTAATATTTTTTCAATAATAAAAAATCTGACTGAATCCATTGATTCGTTCGGACTACCCAATGCATATAAGGTACATGCATTATTAAATATATTGCTAATCAATTTTTTTCTGCAAAACATTAATTGCAAAAATGTTTTTGATGTTGTGACTTGTGTTTTATGGTGAAAGATTTCACATTTCGTCTTTTTCTGTCAATTTTTAACCAAATAATTCGTAAAAAATGTTGATAATCAGAGCACCGCGAAGACACCTCCACTCGCTGCCACCTCTGGGCAGCTAGTGGCGATTTGACTAGTGTAAATAAGTAATGCGCTAACTAGATAAAATAGGCAAATGCGAGTTCGTAAATTTATTCAATAAATGCCCTTTTTCAATTACTATTTTTTTTTCTAAATATGTCAAAATATTTAATAATATCTCTAAGGAGTAAAAAAATCTGAAATATATCGATTAGTACGTGCGTAAATAAATAGACAAATTGAAGGAGTTTCTTAGCAAAACTTGTGCCCGGAATTTTTTATTAATGATTTTATTTAAAGTAAAAATGACTTTCCGAAAAGTAGCCAAGCTAGATAATGTATTGATTTATAATAATGTATCATTAGGTGATACGAAATATGTGTGTTTTATAAAAAACGTTCGTTTGAAAATGTAAAAATTTGACGATCAACGGAAGAACTTTATTACATAAAAATATATTCATAATTTTTCAATGTTTCAAACTTACTATGCTAAATAAAATAACAACCTTTCAAAATCAATTTATGTTTTTTTTTTGGAAAAGAGTCGACACGTCTAGAATTCGTTTCAAAAATCACTATTTTTCAGTTGTGGCTGGTTAAATCGCCTGTTGCGATTCGGAGTAATGGGAAGGAGGAAGGTTAGGAGGTCGGGAAGGAAGAAAGCCCCACGTTGGGCGCCAGTGTTGTGGTTCGAAGAGAAGCCCCACGAAGGAAGCCGGTGTTGTGGTTCGGAGAGATGGGGAGGCAAGGATATCAGCGTGACTTACCGAGATGATGGTCTCTTCGGCAGGTGCAGGTCGTCCGGACAATGAATAGCTCAGATTCCGGTAAAGCATGAGGTTTCCTCTCTCTCAGAGTCAGGTGAGTCGACTGCAGTCTTATAATTGGAAGTGAGGCAATTCTACTCTACGTTAAATAAAGCAAGGGATTACGTTCAGTCTCATAATTTATTGGGTAGTTATAATAGACATTACAGGTTATGTACAATCGTATGCCTAGTAAAAGGGTTCTATTATTGACATAAAGTTAAATATCACTACTCTCTTTCTGATGACATTCTAGACCGGGTGTATCAATCATGGCAAAAGCAAGTACAACACATACAAGAGGGAAGGTTAGAACAGCTTACATGAGGATGCTGGTACAGTAGCGTCTCACATTTACATGGCTGGGGCTGCCGACGGGGAACGCGTACACAGAATACAGGCGTCGAATATCTCCACACTGAGTTTAAATTAGTTAGTTACAAGTCACCATATTAGGTGTTTTAAGGTAAACGGGCACGAATAGCTAGGGGCCTCAAACCCGCATGCGATTACGTTGCTAAACATACTCGGATGACGAAATAACGACTTTAGCCGCGAACTCTTACAGAGAATGCAGGTATCGGCTTGCTGACCCGACTGGAAGTAGCTGGCCGACCGGCGAGTCGCTTGACGAACTCGCTTCGTTCTATGCGGCCAGTAATGATCTTATAGCCCTCATTGGTTGATTACAAGTGGCAAATCACGGAATTGGTTGATTTCTGGAGCGTCGTTTCGTAATTGGATGCCCAGCTATTTTGTTGTGACAAGGAGCTAGAATTAACCTAGGTTCATCCTTTTGTTACGTAATACGCCTTAATGTGAATACTGCACGAGAGTTCATGCTTCCAGGCAAAAGGGGTGGGGAAGGGAAGAAAATAGTAAAAGCACCTGTCTATTCAGATCTGGTCACAAAATACGGCAAAATTCATTTCAATCAATGTGTCGATCCTGAATGTTAATCTTTTACCGGTTCAAAATTTAGCCACATAACCATTTTTTTAACAGTCAATAAATAGCCTCGGGAGTTTTTTCAAATGATTTTAAGGTAACCTTAGTAAATTACACCAATTTGTGTAGAAGACTCTAAAACATGTGTTTCTAACTATCGTCCGATATCTGTGTTATCATCGGTTGTTTTTTTCAAAGTTATTTGAGACAATTATCAAAGATAAAAAAATATAAATTATATCTCGGCTAATAATATCTTTACCTCACAGCCATGTAGCCTTCGGAAAAACTCCAATACTCAATATTTACCCTTCCCCAGTAGGGCGAATATATGGCAACTGTATCTATAGATCTGAGAAAGCCTTTGATACGGAAGATAATGAAACACTCTTAAAGAAATTGGAATATTTGGTAACAATGGTAAAATCTGTGAATCTGATATCTAGTTCAGAGATTTTGTCGTATTGAAATCGGTGGGATCTTAATCGGCTCTGGAAAAATCTTCTATGGAGTACCACAAGACCGAGTCTTGAACCTCCGCTTTTTTTAATATACATTGATGACATAACTAAATTAAAACAAGTGATTTTCTATCATTGTAAAATTCTGAGTTATCGTAAAGCTTAAAATAAGAAATATGTCACTAACCTAGCTAATGACTGCAAATAAATAAATCCTTAAAGTATTTTTAAAATAGTCTTTACCCAATATTCAGGAAAATTGGAAATCTATTGGAAGTGAAAAGCTTCTAAATATAAAAAAGTGAAATACTTAGGGTTACTCATAGACTCTAAGCTCTCGTGGAAATCCCACGTTGTACGTGTAAACTCCAAAATTCCCCCAAAAACCCGTGACCTCTATGAACTCTGAGGGCCTGACGAAATACTGCCCTGGTATTGCAGAGGTGTGCTGCAGAAATTGCTCCAGTTTTGACAAAGCTCTTTAAAATGTCCCTGATATGTGGCTCTGTGCTCTCTGGTTGGAAAAAAAGCGGTCATTCATCCTATACCTAATAAAGGTGACCGCTCTTACCCAGTCAACTACCGCCCCATAGCGATCACACCAGTTCTGTCCAAGGTGATGGAACGTGTGATCAACAACAAACTGCTCACATTCCCCAAGAAGAACAAAATCATTAACGACCGCCAGTACGGATTTCGGCGGAACCGTTCGTGCGGTGATCTTCTCGCGTATGTGACGCACCTTTATGGGGCGGTGCCTGGAACATTATGGTGAGATTTAAACGGTCTCACTGGAAATTTCTACGGCATTTAAACGGGTTTGGCACCGAGGACTTGTCAACAAACTGCCTTCTTAAGGACTTCCCGTTTCCTTGTGTACGTGGATTGCCGACTTTTTGAGGGAGAGATCGATTCAGACGGTTTCTGATGGTTTCATCTATTCCTCGCATTGCAATGACCTCTTGATATGTGCACCAATCCATTGTTATGCGGATGACAGTACAGTCCATGATTGATTTTTGTATGACAAGCCCCCCAAAGGGCACAAACTCCAACAGTTCGGAGGGCTTTGAAGCAGAGAATGGACGGTTACATAGAGAGGGTCTCCTCTTGGGGTAAGAAAAACCTCGTCAAATTTAATATTTCAAAGACCCAATCATGTCTGATTACGTCCAAAAGAGATGACAATCTAGTCTCCTTTAATGGAAGCAATCTTCCCAACAAGCCCTCCATTGATATGCTTGGTGTAACCTTAAATGACCAGCTCAGGTATGGGGGCTCCATCGAAGTCCGAGTAAAGTTAGCCTCTCAGAACCTGGGCGTATTGTACAGAGCCCGCAGATATTTTAATAGTACACAACTGCTGACCCTGTACAAATCGCAAGTGCACCCCACTGTAGAATTTGGCAGCCACCTATGGTCGGGAATCCCAAAATACCTGAAAAAACCCTAGGATTTGTAGGCCGGGAAGGTGTTAGGGATGGGAAACCAGTAACTTTCACTGTAACTGAGAAGGCGGGGGATTTGAAAGTGACGCTTTCCAAAAAGCTCCACATAATTTAAAGTGATAGTGACAATTTACATGCAAATTTAACCTTTTTATGTTATTTAGTGTATTCGAAATAAAGATATACAACCTACTAACGCTTGGATCATTTTTATTGCGAAATATTTTGTTTCATTTTAACTCTAAAAGTACAATAATGTATTTCTGTTTTTTTTTTAGCACTTCACTTGTCCAATGGGCTGAATTGTTAACTCTGGAACCTGTAAAAATATTCACAGTATTAGATGAAAGAAGAGTTACATCAGTTAAATAAAATTTATTAATTTACACTTCAATATAATACATATTAATTAAATATGACTATCAGTAAAGAGCTAACTCCATTTCAATGAAATATAACTGTTAAGCATTTACTAATCCAGAAATTACCAAGAAAACTGTTTTGAAATTTTTATAACTTATAATTCTAAGTTACTGTTTGTTACTTTTCAGTATTAAATTATTCATTATTATGAAGACTGTGGTTACCTTTAATAAATTAAATGAAAACTGATTACTTGAATAATACATTTTCAAGGTGTTACTAAACTCTGTCATGCTGTGAAACGGTTCAGATGTGTGAATAGGGTAGTTTATTTATTAGATAAAAAGAGGTATGTTTATATTAATTTGTATCCGATAGGTTTAAGAAGATAACTTATTTGTTTAAGGGAACGTTGATTGTAGGTTTATCACGTATTTCAGATATTTACATTTAAATTTCACTATCGTCTTTTTTTTATAAAATATTTTTTAAATTTAAGTTTTTATTTTTATGCGAATAAAAACTACATAAAAATCCTAACTGTTCAAAGCTAATAGCAATATGGCATCCTTAATTGGAGCATGGAAGGGAATGGGAAAGTGAAATGTTGGGATGTTCCTGGTTACTCAGATCTAGAACCGCTCGATATTGAATGGACAGTTTTTCACTGAGAGTATCTACCGCACTGGAACGTGCCGTTTACGTTTTGATCAAGAACCCGGGGATTTGAACGCACGATCTATAGACACATAGACGAGGATCTTGACCCCTCAAACACGGAGGTCATCGTAAACAAAATTATGGAAACGTATTAGTAATACTTTAACCGAAAACTTGTGGTACAAGCAAGAATTGATAGTTGATTTTGTGGAATAACTTTTTTGATTAATGTTTTTCTTAGGTTGGAATTATTTGCAGTCAAATTCAAAATATTTCGTCGTAATAGGCTTAATTCCAGCTATTTTTTTTTAAATACACCGAAGCCTAAATACGGCTCCAATATTTTTTTTACACTTTAGTTACTTAAAAAATTATTAAAAAAAAAATAATTGAAATACTTTGGTTACAAGAAAAGGGTATTTTTGGTTCTCTATAGTGTATATTTCAAGCATGTATGCTTTTGGGTGACATTAAGTTCATACCCTAAACAAGCTTGTCAAGTCAAGCTTGTTTAACTAAACGTTTTAATTATTTAATTTCAGAAGAGTGATTATGTAAATATGTTAATAAATTGAATATCCGTGCCAAATATGTAAAAGTCTTATATATTTTATTTACCTGAACATTAGCCCTCGTGCTGAGAATATAGACCACCCCATCAGCAATATCCTGCGAATCGATTGATCCAAAAAGAGGCAAGGATCCATCTTCACCGCCGCCTCGCAGTTTCCTAACAAGTTCTGTGTCCACCGTTCCAGGGCTGAGGCTCTGAAAAAATGCATGATTTTAATTTGACATCAATTTTGGATTTTGATACAGCCTCAATACAATAGAATCGGAAATCGATTCAACATCAATACGGTTCAATTGGATCTCAATTTAATATCAAGTTCAATCAGTATGCAAACCACTGAATTTCAATTTTTTTAAATTCGCAATCTATTCAACATAATTTTATCTCAATTAAAAATCAATTTTATCTCAATTCAACAACAATTTCAATCTATAATATAATTCAATTGGATCTCAATTCATAATCAATATAAAAATAATTGAATATCATTTTCATTCATAATGCAAATCTATTAATTTTATTTGGAATTCGATTTACTATCGATGCAACTCGATAAGTAAATAATCGATTACGTCATCACAAGTTAATTTAGAACGTTTTTATTTCAACACCTATATAATTATATGCTAATGAAATAATCAAACCAATTTGTTTTTGATGTTTATGTGAACTTCCTGGAAGTATTAACGCAATTTTCTCATTATCTAGCTCCGTTTTACTTAATATTTATTTTTATTAAAACGTTGATAAAAAAGAGATAATATAATGTAAATGGTAAATAATACAAATTACACAACACACTATCGCTTAAACAATTACTAACGAAGAACATCTTTTTTTGTAAATAAAAACATTTAATGCATGATAACCCCCAGTTCGTTAAAACTTGTCCGTCTAATCTTCCCATATTGTTTGATGATATTCTTATTACTATGAACGTTTAAAAAAGGTAACTTTGGTTATCATAAATAGATGTGTACCATTAAATGAAATTTGATATTATACAAATATATTAAAAAATTAAGATACCAGGCATAAATTACTTACCGACACTTTGATTGTAGATTTCTCATCAGCCAGTTCGTTAGCAAGAACTTGAGTTAGTGCAGTCACTGCGTATTTACTGGCTTGGTACGTACCCATGTTGAATCCTTTAATGTGCAGAATTTCATGGCCAGCAAGACTGAAAAAACATCGATTGTATAAATTTAGATTTACGGGATTAGATTCACGGGATTAGTCTGTGTTCAAAGCTAACCGCTCTGCTACATACGCAGTTAGAAAATATTTGATCGAACCTGTTAATATTGATAATATGGCCATTGTCGCCCCTGGTTCTCATGGTCTTGAGAGCTTCTCTTGTAGCAATACTCAGGCCGAGTACATTCAGGTTAAGCACTGTTTTCCAATCCTCGGTGGCGCCATCTGAAAAGAATGAAAAACATTGCGTAAATAACATAACAGTTTAAAGGTGACTTTGAACGGCAAAACAGCTATTATTATAACTAAAAAAAACTAAAATACTTACAGAACTTAATAATATTACTAAGTTGTGCATATTTTTTTAAAATTAAATAAATAAATGCACTTCCACGAATTAAACCGAACTCGTAGGTGATCTGGGTGACTTTTGTATTAAACACAATAACAATTAATAGAGAATTAAGGCTAGACATAACACATAGCCCACGATACAATAAAAGTTCTCCAAAACATCGCTCACTGGTCTTGCAACAGCAATAGTTTCTCCGCCGGCTTTGATCCCTTCATATCAAGTCCTTGGGTCCTCCATCCTAATCCAATATCCTTACACGCAGTTTCTCCATCTCTTCCCTGATCTGTCATGGGTAGCTCCTAATGAGACACCCACTTGGTTATGATTTTTGGAGTTCTATTATCTTGAATTCTCTGCGCATTGTTCCAGTCTATTATTAGTATTCGAGACCTACAGAATTTTCCGATGATTTCTTCTTTTTCTACTACAAAGCAAGACACAACTAAGTGGTTGTAAAGAATTATTCTACGTAATTTATCATTTATGAGAGCATAATTTTAACATACCCATCAACCTTCCTATTATGAGTGTCCCAGCATTGTTGATAAGGATATCGACACCTCCCAGTTTCTCTTCAATAGCTCTGAAGGTCGAAATTATTTCTTCTTCCTTGAGGAAGTCACACTGCATTGCAATGATTGTTCCATTAGTCCTGGTAGATAGGTTCTATAAAAATATGAATTAATTTAATGTATAATTTCTTCAAAAGATTGGTATTCAATTTGTAGCGTCATTATTAATAAACGAATTAAAAATTACGATTCCATCGTCACCTTATTAACATATACATATCAATATGTTTCTAATCAGGAATATAGGAATATATAATTCATATCAGGAATACACAAAATAGTAAAAAATAATAATGTCAAGTACAGGCAAATGATAAACATAGAACACAATAATGTAAGAATGGACAAATTATTAACATAAACAAAAATTGATTAAAGTAGTTAACATTGAATAACAAATGTTGATTAGAAATTAAAAAACTTTTTTTCAGTATTAATATTAATACGAAAATAAATTCAAGAAATAGCTATTTAAAAAAATAAATAAAGTAATTATATTTAATTGACTATTAACACTATTTCTGATTTCTAAAATTTCACCTTTGTCTAATTGTAAACAGGTTGTATTATTATGTAAAAATTTTAAACCGTTTTTATATCAAAAGAATGAATGGTTTCCAAAAATTACTTGACATTATTATTTTTTGTGTCCTGTATATTCCTGATGAGGAAAGCATCGTCTTTGAAACATGTTGGTATGTATATATTATAGTGGTGATTAAAAAGTAAATTTTAATTCATTTATTAATATAATATATTCGTAATCACCAGAACCTTTCGTACAAATGCTGCAAAATTTGGTAACAGCGATTTTAATGTGTTGAGTTCACATTCTTGTAATAACCTTTCATTTGGTCTGAGATCAGAAAGTAAAATTTTAATCTTTAATCGTATCATTTTGAACGGGGCTACAAACTTTAACAAAATGAAAAGCGCCCTTGGGATGAGTTTAATCATGAAATTGACGGCCTCCATGGTCGAGGGGTAAGGCTCTCGACTACGAATCCAAAGGTCGCGGATTCAAATCCCGGCGTGCGCAAATAAATTTTATTTAATTATTTTTGGTTGGTTTACACTTAATTCATTTAAAAAATAATATATAGTATATTTCCGCACGTTCCAGAGTGGAAGATACTGTCAGTATCGCCCTGGTAAAAGACCACCTTTAAAAATTGAAACGTTGCTTGAAATAGATTTTAGCCGTATTTGGTGACCAGATCTGAATAGCCATGTATTTTCCCCACCTTCCTCTCCCCCTTCTCCTTTCCCTCCTCAATACCTTCAGCCTTCCCAAATTGGGAATGCCATAGTCTTACTGGCTCCAGACGGTTGGGAGCAGTTGGGACTCTTGTACGGTATTCATATAAAAAAAAAATTATTTTGAAATAGAATATTTAATCACGTTTTTTTTCTGTTCACTGTTCAATAAAATAATGAATTATTTTTGTGGATACCTCGAGCTTTTCTTTCCTCCTGGCCAGTGCTACGACAGTGACTCCCTTGTCTGCCAGAGTCAGGGCGATGACTTCTCCAATACCAGCGCTGGCTCCAGTGACCACCGCCACCTTCCCGGACCATCTCCACTCTGCAGATATTCCACTGAGGAGAGTAACCAAAACGAGAAGGAAAGCTGTCTTGAGGAACACCATCGTACAAATTCTAGAAAAATAAAGTCATCTGTTTTTCAAAAAAAAACTTTAAAATACAGGTTTCAATTCATTTGATGCATGTCATATTATATATGTATTAATTTCAAATCTTCAACCAATTTCTAGTTAATTTTCAAACTTATGGCCCACAATATTCAATTATTTTAACATTTTCGTTCAAGGAACATCGGATTTTGGTATTAAACAGGGCATAGCGCTTGTACCCGTATTAGTAATAATAACCATTATTTTAGGTATTCGTATCATTAAATATATTAAATTCAATTTATTATTCAATATAATCTATATGCATACGTTATTGAAGAAATATTTAGATATTATTTCAACTAAAAACATTAAAATAATGTACCCGACGTTGTACCAACAGTGGTAGGTACAATGTTTCCTCTGAAACTCTGATTTATGACTTAAACTGCAGTCCTCAAATACAACAAAAATAGATTCCATAAATTAATTAATAGATTCCATTAAATTGCTGTATTACTTATTTACGCCTTGTCTTGTCAAAATGTTTCTCAAATTTTACAGCATTAACTAACTAACTAAAAACAACAACAACAAAAAAACAACTATTAACAGCTAATTATTTGAAGTAAATATAACATAATTTTTAAACAGTAAAAAAATAAATTTGTTTTATGATACCAAAATATTTCATTTTCGCTTTGCTTTAGCTTTTATTACTTGAAAAACTTTTTAAACTATGTTGATTACCGTGGAAATCGTTCAAAAACTGATAAATACAATGATATTATGGTGACCCCAGAATCGACAGATTTTATTTACGAAGAATTCAAAGTTCATAAAATCGTTTCGTTGAAATTATTAACAAATTATGATAAAAAGGTAATTTTTCAAAACAGAAAACATACTGAAAATCTCATGTGGGTTTTTTTATTTCCACGCTTAAAATGTAATACATGAATCTCTTGAATAATCAGGTTCCCTACTTATTTTACTTGGAAAGACACTCAATTCAGCATCCCCCAAAATGTCAGGTCTCAAAGAAACTTATTCATTAGAATGAAACTTATTCTACTACCTTTTTCCTAATTGATTTTCGTAATATGAACGTAATAGACAGGCAAACGTCCAATAGAAGTTTAGTATGAATTACATAACGTATAAGAATAGTGTTCACGATAAAATACATAACACAATATGAATATTTAATTTATTAATTGTTTGTGTATTCCGAGAATATTTTTTTACATTTAATGTAAATCATATTTAATAATGTTATTATTAATTCCTGCAAGTATTTTAGTTTTTATTATTCTGGCAGCTTTTTCGGCGTTCAAGGCCATTTTCAAACTGAACACCGAAACAGCTATCACGATAATAAAAACAAAAAATTCAGTTAGTACCAAATAACTTTGTTAAAACCACTGTTTTTAATATGTAAATATCTACATGTTTAAACAATATAATTGTAATTAATTTATTTTTTACTATTCATATATTCCCGGTAATGAACGCATCGCTTTCGAAACATGTAGATATTTATGTATATTTATAAAGTGGTGTAAACAAATTATATTTTTTGATTAACTAATTAATATATATGACTCCACAAAGTAATTGCACATATTTTTAGAAATAATAAAAATTAAAGTGCTTGGACAACTTAAAAATAGCATTAATAAATTTGATTTATATCAAATTTCTAAAATAATAATTAATATCAAACTGACTATCTGCGAGCACTCACCTTCTTTCCTACTTGGTTCCTAACGAATAACTACACTTACCAAATTTGATCTTTCATGAACCTTATTTTAACTTTTTATCTAATTTATGATAACACGGTTATTGTATGTTATTAACTACATGTTCAGGGACGTCTGGTTGTTAAAAATGGGAAACGCACTGTGATTTTTAATTATTTTCTTAGGTAAAAACCTCAAAAACAGAAATCTATGGCATACCTTATGTAGGGATGTTGTGAGGCTTAAGGGGGTGATGAAGAAGAAGGTTGGGAAGTACTTTGCTATTCAATAATAAAAATAAGAAAGTCTACGAGAAATATATATTTGTTATCAAATTGCTCATAAAGAAAGCTCAATATAAACAAATATACCTTTATCATTGCTGTACAATTTTGTTAATTTATTACATATTCGTGTTATATTCTGGCTTAAAATTGTGAGTCAGCACTCATCTCAATCTAAATTAAAAAAATAGTGGTGCATTATCTTTAATTCCAAGACACCTAAATAAATACGCCAAAGAACCTTAGAATACTGTGCCTTAAAATGTTAGTTCAATAAAAAATTGTGAACTAATTTCCGTATGCTGAAAAAATGGTTAAGTTTTTGAAAAAGGTTCTTTTGTAAAAATTGGCTGATTTTCCCTGTATTTTTTGTACACTTTTTTATTTTTGATTTAAAAAAAATAAAAAATTTATAAAAAAAAAATATTTTTTTTAATTATACTATAATAAATTTATAATGTAGAATGTTTTAAGAACTCGTTGATAAACTGATAACAATCAGTACTTATGCAAATCTGAATTTGATGTTGATCTTTGATTTTTTGAGCCGAATCTTTAATTGAGTATGGAGATCTCTCTGATTTACTTTGAAAATATAAAATAGATGGCACTAATGATCAAATTAGCATTCTCTGAATATTACTGCTGCCTACAACATATTATGTATGATTGTGGCATTATGGGGAATTTTATTCCAGTATCAGAACTACTCGATAACTAGTCGAGTGATAAGCGATACCGCAAATCCGTCGCCCGCTTTGCGTAATTACCTACCGCCGCTGCATCGCCTGATTATCGAAGTAATATTATAATAATTGACAAAAGGGAGAAATTTGTTAATAAATTCAGTGGTGATAACAGAGGATTGATCCGAGAACTGCCAGAAATATTGAATCGGTAAGTGATTTTTACTTTATGGAGGGAAGTTACTTAGTCCTATCGAATAGTGTCGTTTCTGTTTTTTTCACAATTTCAATTTGCATCATTTAAAAATAAAAAGATATATATACATAAGTAGCAAAAAAAATGAATTTCATATGTATCTTTCCCAAAATTATAGATTTTTTTAATTACTATTTTGATGATTAGTTTCACAAAAACTTATACAGGGTGTACCAGGATGTACCCGACAACACTTACTAGTGATTCCTAAGTTTATTTTTAGTAAAAAACATATTTGGCATTTTTGTCTTCCGTGAATTTTTATTGTTTTTTTTTTTAAATTCTAAACAGCAATTAAATCTTTCCTATGACGTCACCGACAACTCAGTCAAGTAATTGCCCAATTCCCCACCGCGACCCTAAATAATTAACAGAACTTTTTGTTCTTCAATTTTATCAATTTGACACACCCCGTCCAATGATTCAACTCATCGCCAGTTACCTACTCATCGTTCTTTCTGTATAAAATTAGACTTAGGCTTCTAACAGCTGGTGCCCCTCGAGGTTAAATATTATCCCCCAACCTATTTAATTTACACACCAGCGACATCCCTAGACCAAGAGATCATAACACTTAAATAACTAAATTTGCAGATGATTCTAATATCATGTCATGCCCTACTCGAGAGCTCACAGCTAAACATCTAGTCCAATCTCAAGCCATCCTCTATTATAAAAAAGTGGCGTATCACAATAAATCCTTCAAAAAGCACAATTTTAAGCACAATAAAGTACTTAAGATTCGTTTTAGACTCAAAACTTACTTGGAAAAAGCATATCGCAGAAAAAATTTAATCCGCAAATTGCGCCATAAGATCTCTACCGGTAAGAAAAGTAAATTATCTACAGACAATAAAATACTCCTATACAAGACCACTGTTAGAACCATATTATTATACGTTGCACCTATTTGGGGAAGCGCAGAAAAACAAACATAACACTTACAAACCCTGCAAAACAAGGTCATTAGACTAATATTTAATGCTTCTCCGTAGATGAGGGTTAACACTCTGCACAAAGACACCAAAAATTTCTGATAAAAGAATAAATTCAATCACTTTCTGAACCATTGAATGCCGGATTACCCGGCAACGAAAACCCAACGATAAATTCGCTATCAAGCAATGACGCAAATTCTATATTTAAATATAAAATACCGAAAACGGTACTCCGAACAGAGTAACTCCTGCACCATCTCTTCAGTTAGTTTTTAGCATATTTTTCTTAATCCCAAAATGTCAATAAAACATTCAAAACTTAAAGTGGACAAAAAGAAATCCTCTTGTTAGATTAGAACAAGATTGTTTTCTTTATAATAATGGTATTCTGAATTTGAATTAGACCAAAGACCAAAGAGGTTTCTGGTTGAGAAAATAAGACACCAAAATGCCATCTACGTCCTGCTCACCTTGTCCGTACTCTAAATATCATAGTATGCACCTACTGGCCGCAACTACAAATAATATTCTTGACATGTATTATATTTTAAGATATCACGTAGTAATCTAAAGAAAATAAACAGCATTATGTAAAACGGTTGGCCGCAAAAACATTTAAATATAACGGTTCATAAGAATTTATTGTTATGGGCATTATGACTATCAGATTTATATTTTTGTACTAACATACTTATTATTGCAATAAGTAATATATATAATTAGACAGGCCTTTACATTATTCATTAATTCCTATTAGGGGTTATACTTTACATTTTTTCGTGTTTTTATATGTTTTTTTTATACTACATATTTTTACAAGTTTTTATACATCCTATTTTTTAATAGTTTTTAATATTTTTGTGCTTCATACTTTTGAATTGTTTCTTTGTATTTGTTAAACGTGTTTTTGTTATTTTTGTTGTATTTAAACTGTTCATACCTTTATGTTAACACCAAATGCTGTGAATAAATTAATCAATTAAATAAGATAAGACCCCATTTTTTATGAAATATCACCTCATGGTCGCTTTACGAATCTCTAATAAGTTACTTTTAACCAATTACTATAAAATACGAAAACGCACAACTTCTTCAAAATACTGGCAACATGCTACTCTAGCGATTATAGCGGCCTACGTTTTTGCGCTTCCAAGACCTAAGTTCACTTAAAAACTCTGAAGCTTCCTCCCAACATCTGCACTCTATGTTATGATCTACTCCCATCCCAACAATCTGGTTAATATGTGGGGCGCCACACTACTGCGGCGCATGCGCAGCTACCCCCATAATAAGGCTGTGTTGTAGGCTGTTGCAGGATTTGTAGGCCGGGAAGGTGTTAGGGATGGGAAACCAGTAACTTACACTGCAACTGAGAATGCGGGGGATTTGAATGTAATGCTTTCCAAAAAGCTCCACATAATTTAAAGTGATAGTGACAATTCACATGCAAATTTAAGCTTAAATGTTATTTAGTATATTTGAAATAAAGAGACACAACCTAATGAAACTTGTATCATTTTTATTGCGCAATATTTTGTTTCATTTTAACTCTAAAGTACAATAATGTATATCAGTGTTTTTTTTAGCACTTCACTTGTCCAATGGGCTGAATTGTTAACTCTGGAACCTGTAAAAATATTCATTGTATTATATGAAAGAAGAATTACATCAGTTACAAAAAATCCATTAATTTACACTTCAATATAATACGTATTAATTACATTTCAATGAAATATAACTGTTAAGAATTTACTAATCCAAAAATACAAAGAAAACTGTCGTGAAATTCTTATAACTAGAATTCTTAGTTACTGTTTGTTACTTTGCAGTATTAAATGATTTATTATTATGAAGACTCCGATTACCTTTAATAAATTAAATGAAAACTGATTACTTGAATCATACATTTTCAGGGTGTTACAAAACTCTGTCATGCTTTGGAACGGTTCAGATGTGTGAATAGGGTAGTATATTTATTATATAAAAAGACGTATGTTTATATTAATTTATATCCGACAGGTGTAAGAAGACAAATTATTTGTTTAAGGGAACGTTGAATGTAGGTTTATTCCGTATTTTTTTATATTTAAATTTAAACTTCAATATCGGATCTTTCTAAGAAATTATTTTTTAATTTAATTTTTTTTATTGGAATAGAAACTACATAAAAATCCTAAATATACAAAGTTATTGGGAATATGGCATCCTCAATTGGAGTATGGAAGGGAATGTGAAAGAGAAATGTTGGGAAGTTCCTGGTTACTCAGATCTAGAACGTTATTGAATGGGTAGTTTTTCACCAGAACGATACTGAGAGTATCTACCGCACTGGAACTTCCCGCACAAATACAATACTACATTTCATATTTTAAAAATTAAATTAATTAAATACATTTTGATCACGAACCCGGGGATATGAACGCACGATCTATGGATTCAATGACCTTGAATCTTGACCGCTTCAACACGGAGGTCATCGTAAACAATATAATGAAAACGTATTAGTAATACACATATCACAATGGTGTCCGGAAACTTGTGGGAAGCAGGAATTTGATGAAATTATTTCCTTCGGGGTATCCTGTGTGGAGTTACCGTAAAAAAATAATTTCAAAAGAGTAATTATATAAATATGTTAATAAATTGAATATCCGTGCCAAATATATAAAAATCTTATATATTTTATTTACCTGGACATTAGCCCTCGTGCTGAGAATATAGACCACCCCATCCGCAATATCCTGCGAATCGATTGATCCAATGAGAGGCATGGATCCATCTTCACCTCGGCCTCGCAGTTTCCTAACAAGTTCTGTTTCCACAGTTCCAGGGCTAAGGCTCTGAAAAAAATGCATGACTTTAATTTGATATCAATTTAATTAATTATGTAATTTACTCAACATCAAAACAATTAGATATGCAATTTATTCAAAATCGATACATTTAATTTGGATTCTGAGTCAGCATCAATACAATAGAATCGGAATTCGATTCAACAGCAATGCAACTCAATTAAATCTAAATTCAGCATCAAGTTCAATCAGTATAGAAACTATTCAATTTGTAATCTATTCAATATCAATAAAATTTAATTGGATCTCACTACACAAACAATTTCAATCAATATACAAACAATTGAATGTCATTTTCATTGATAATGCAATCTATTCATTTTATTTGGAATTCATCTCAACATCAATGCAACTCAATATGTAGATAATCGATTAGGTCATTGCAAGTTAATTTAGAATGTTCTCATTTCAACATCAATACAAACATTTTATTTGGAATTCGTCTCAACATCAATGCAACTCAATATGTAGATAATCGATTACGTCATTGCAACTTAATTTAGAATGTTCTCATTTCAACATCAATACAAACATTTTATTTGGAATTCGTCTCAACATCAATGCAACTCAATATGTAGATAATCGATTACGTCATTGCAAATTAATTTAGAATGTTCTCATTTCAACATCAATACAAACATTTTATTTGGAATTCGTCTCAACATCAATGCAACTCAATATGTAGATAATCGATTACGTCATTGCAAGTTAATTTAGAATGTTCTCATTTCAACATCAATACAAACATTTTTTTTTTAATATTTACGTGAACTTTCTGGAAGTATTAACGCAATTTACTCATTAACTAACTCCGTTTTACTTAATATTTATTTTTATTAAATGTTGATATAAAAGAGATAGTATTATGTAAATGGTAAATAATACAAATTACACAACACAGTATCACTTAAAGTATCACGCTACACAATTACTTACGAAGGACATTTTTTTTTAAATAAACACATTTAATGCATGATAACTCCCAGTTCGTTAAAACATCACAAAATAACATTTCTGTCTAATCTTCCCAGATTGTTTGATGATATTAATATTACTAAAAACGTTTAAAAACGTAACATTCATTATCATAAATAGATGTGTACCATTGAATCGAATTTATTACTTTACAAATATATTAAAAAAATAAGGCACCAGACATAAATTACTCACCGACACTTTGATTGTAGATTTCTCATCAGCCAGTTCATTAGCAAGAACTTGAGTCAGGGCAGTCACTGCGTATTTACTGGCTTGGTACGTACCCATGCTGAATCCTTTAACATGCAGAATTTCATGGCCAGCAATACTGAAAAAATTATCAATCGTATTAATTTGGGATTAGAAGACTTGACTTCTGTGTTCACAGCTAACCGCCCTGCTACACACGCAGTTAGAATATGTTTGATCGAACCTGTTAATATTGATAATATGGCCATTGTCGCCCCTGGTCCTCATGGTCTTGAGAGCTTCTCTTGTAGCAATACTCAGGCCGAGTACATTCAGGTTAAGCACTGTCTTCCAATCCTCGGTGGCGCCATCTAAGAAGAGGAATAAATGAAAAATATCGCATAAAGAATATAACAGTTTAAAACTGACTTTGAACGGCAAAACAACTTTCATTATGACGAAAAAAACTAAAATACTTATATATTATTATGTTCTGCATATTTTTTTTATTTAAATTAATAAATGCAGTTCCATGAATTAAACCAAAACCGCCCGTGATCTGGGTGGTTTTTGTATAAAACACAATAACGATTCATAGAGAATTACGGCTAGACATGACACAGTCCACGAGACAATAAAAGCTCTCCAAAACATCGGTCACTGGTCTTCCAACAACAAAAGTTTCTCCGCCGGCTTTGATCCCTTCATTTCAAGTCCTCCCATCCTAATCCGATCTCCTAACACGCAGTTTCTCCATCTTTTCCCCGATCTGACATAGGTCGCTGCTACTGAGACACCCACTTGATTATGATTTTGGAGTTTTAATATCTTGAATTCTCTGCGCATTGTCCCATTCTATTATTAGTATTCGAGACCTACAGAATTTTCCGATGGTTTCTGCTTCAACGAGTTTCTCGAGATTAGTGGTGTATTTTAATTCCATTTATCATACATTATATTCTATTTCATAGGTCCAACAATGTTAGAAAGTTAGAAGTACCACTATCAAAAGCAAAGCAAGACACAACTACGTGGTTGTAATTTATCATTTATGAGAGCATAATTTTAACATACCCATCAACCTTCCTATTATGACTGTCCCAGCATTGTTGATAAGGATGTCGACACCTCCCAGTTTCTCTTCAATAGCTCTGAAGGTCGAAATTATTTCTTCTTCCTTGAGGAAGTCACACTGCATTGCAATAATTGTTCCGTTAGTCCTGGTAGATAGGTTCTATGAAAATATGAATTAATTTAATACATAATTTCATCAAAATATTGGTATTCATTTTGTAGCGGCATTATTAATAAACGAATTAAAAATTACGTTGTAATCACCACTATATTAATATATACATATCAACATGTTTCTAAAGCGATGCTTTCCTTATCAGGAATACACACAATAGTAAAAAATAATAATGTCAAGTATAGGCAAATGATAAACATAGAACACAATAATGTAAGAATGGACAAACTATAAACATTAACAAAAATTGATTAACGTAGTTAACATTGAATAAAAAATGTAGATTAGAAATTTAAAAAAAAATATTATTATTAATGTTAATACGAAAATAAATTCAAGAGATAGCTAATTAAAAAAAAAAGATAATTAATTATATTAAATTGACTATTAACACTTTTTCAGAATTCTAACATTTCACATTTGCATAATTGTAAACCGGTTGAATTAGTATGTAAATTTTTTAAACTCTTTTTTACATCAAAAGAATGAATGGTTTCCAAAAATTACTAGACATTATTATTTTTTGTGTCCTGTATATTCCTGATGAGGAAAGCATCGCTTTTGAAATATGTTGATATGTATATATTATAGTGGTGATTAAAAATTATTTTTTTAATTCATTTATTAATATAAAATATTCTTAATCGCCAGAACCTTGTGTACGAATGCTGCAAAATTTGGTGAAAGAGATTTTAATGTATTGAGTCCACATTCTTGTAATAACCTTCCATTTGGTCTGAGACCAGAAAGTAAATTTGTAATCTTTAATCGTATCCATTTTAAAGGGACTACAAACATTAACAAAATGTGAAGCGCCCTTGGGGTGATTTTAATGATGAAATGGCGCTAAAGAATAGTTAATCACTTATCGTTATTTTTTTAAGACTGTTCAATAAAATAATTAATTATTAGTGGATACCTCCAGCTTTTCTTTCCTCCTGGCCAGTGCCACGACAGTGACTCCCTTGTCTGCCAGAGTTAGGGCGATCACTTCTCCAATACCAGCGCTGGCTCCAGTGACCACCGCCACCTTCCCGGACCATCTCCACTCTGCAGATACTCCACTGAGGAGAGTAACCAAAACGAGAAGGAAAGCTGACTTGAGGAACACCATCGTAAAAATTCTAGAAAAATAAAGGCATATCCGTTCCACATTATTCCACAGGGCATAGCGCATGGACCTGTATTATTAATAATAATCATTATTATTGTTATCCGTATCATTAAATATATTAAATTCAATTTATTATTCAATATAATCTATATGCATACGATATTGATTAAATATTTAGGTATTATTTCAGCGGAAAAACATTAAAATAACTTAAAACAATGTACGTGCCATTGTACCAACAATGGTAGGTACAATGTTTTCTCTGAAACTCTGATTTATGACTTATACTGTAATTCTCAAATAAACCAACAGGACATTCCAATAAATTTCCGTATTACTTATTTACGTCTGTTCTTATCCAAACGTTTCTCAAAATTTTCAGCATTAACTAACTAAAAACAACAACAACAAAGAACAACTATTAACATCTAATTATTTGAAGTAAAATGAACATATTTAAATGTTTTTTTTTTGTCAAAAAACCTTTCTATCTTTTTTTCACTTATTTATTTTGGACCGGACCGGTTTCACCCTATCACGGGCATCGTCAGACTGGTACAATGAATACTTTACCGGTGCACTCACCCAAATTCGAAATTATTGATTCAACGATTTACGAAGTATATCTTAATGTAAGTGTATTTTCGTAGGTATTTTAAAATTGCTATAAATACTTTAGATTTAGTATTCATTGTGTCAGTTTGATGATGCCCGTGGTAGGGTGAAACCGGTCCGATCGGAAATAAATAAGTGGAAAAAAGTTAAAAAAAATTATTTTTATATGGAATTCCACCATGAATTGACATTTCAAAAATTAGAAATATTTGACATATTTCTTAAACAATAAGAAAACAAATGTGTTTTATGAAACCAAAATATTTCATTTTCCCTTCTGATTTTATTTCATTCTGCTTTACGCTTTTATTAGATGAAAAAACTTTTTAAACTATGCTGATCCCCGTAGAAATCGTTCAAAAACTGATAAACACGGTATTAAGGTGGCCCCAGAATCGACAGATTTTATTTACGATGAATTTAAAGTTCCTTAAATCGTTTCGTTGAAATTATTAATTAATTATGACAAATTATTATAAAAAGGAAATTTTTTCAAACCAGAAAAAATACTGAAAATCTTATCTGGCTTAAAATGTAATACATGAATCTCTTGAATAATCAGGTTCCCTACTTATTTTACTTGGAAAGACACTCAATTCAGCATTCCTCAAAATTTCAGCTCTCAAAGAAACTTATTAATTAGAATGTAACTTATGCTACTACCTTTTTTCTAATATACCAAAAAACTTAAAATTTTATGATAGGTACACTCATTAAATACTTATGAACTTTAGACAAGCAAACGTCTAATAGAAGTTTAGTATGAATTACATAATGTGTAAGAATAGTGTTACGATAAAATGCATAACACGATATGAATATTTAATTTATTAATTGTTTTTGTGTTTAATTCGTAGAACTCAATTAATTTTTTTATTTTTTTTTATTTAATGTAAATCATATTTAATAAAGTTATTATCAATTATTTTAGTATTTTAGTTTTATTAGTTATTTAGTATTTTAGTTATTTTAGTTTTATTTTTTAGCAAGTATTTTAGTTTTTATTATTCTGACAGCTTTTCCGGCGTTCAAGGCCGTTTTCAAACTGAACACCGAAACAGCTATCACAATAATAAAATAAAAATTTTGTTAGTACCAAATAACTTTGTTAAAACCTCTGTATTTAACATGTAAACATAAACAAAGTACTTGTTATTTATTTAAAAAATATTTTTTAGTATTGATATATTCCTGATGATGAAAGCATCGCTTTCGAAACATGTCGATATTTATGTAAATTTATAAAGTGTACATGTATATTTTTCAATCAATTAATTAATAAATATGACTCCATTAAGTGATTTCACTTATTTTTTAGAAATAATAAAAATTAAAATACTTCGACAACTTAAAAATAACATTAATAAATTTAATTTACCTCAAAACCACTGTATTGAATATATAAATATCCACATGCTTAAACAAAGTAATTGTTATTAATTTAATTTTTTTTTTAATATTCATATATTCCTGATAATGAAAGCATCGCTTTTGAAACATGTAGATGTATATGTAAATTTATAAAGTGGTGTAAACACAGTGTATTTTTTAATTAATTATTTAATAAACATGACTCTACAAATTGATTTCTCATATTTTTAAGAAATTATGAAAATTAAAGTACTTGGAGAACTTAAAATAACATTATTAAATTTGATTTACAGCAAAAATTTCTAAAATAATCATTAATATCAAACTGCCAATCTGAGAGCACTCACCTTCTTTCCTACTTGGTTCCGAACGAATAACTACACTTACCAAATTTATCTGTTGTGAACTTTTAACTTTTTATCTAATTTATGATAACACGGTTATTGTATGTTATTAACTTCATGTTCAGGGACGTCTGGTTGTTAAAAATAAGTAACTCGCTATGATTTTTATTATTTCTTTGGTAAAAACCTCAAAAACAGAAGTCTGTGGCATCCCCTACCTAGGGATGTTGTGAGGCTTAAGGGAATGAGGAAGAAGAAGGTTGGGAAGTACTTTGCTATTCAGTAATAAAATGATGGAAATCTATGACAAAGACACATTTGTTATCAATATTCTTTAGTTAAATAGCTCATAAAGAAAGCTCAATATAAAAAAATATATACCTTAATCATTGCTGTACGATTTTGTGAATTTATTACCTATTCGTGTTATATTTCTGGCTCACATTGTGAGACAGCACACATCTCAATCCGAATATAACAAAATAGCGGTACATGACTTTTAATTCCCAGATACCTAATTAAATACGCCAAAGAATCTTAGAAAACTGTGCCTTAAAATGTTAATTCAAAGAAAAATTATGAACTAATTTCCGGATGCTGAAAAAATGATTAAGTACGTGAAAGGGGTTTTTTGTAAAATTGATCTGATTTTCTCTACATATTTTATACCTTCTTTTTATTTTTGATTAATTATACATTCATTCGACTTAGCTCAACGGTAGAGCATCTGACCGGACATCAGAAGGGTGCAGGTTCGAGTCCTGTCGGCGACATTTATCTTTGCTCGGAAAGGTTTTTTCAATTTGGATGAGTGTTTCAGGCTAATAATTATTGTTTATAAAAATAATTGTTACCCTTTGCGCTATGCACAAAAATCTTGTCTTAAGTTTTTAAGAACTTTAGTTTATCAATTAATAATTATACATTCACCTATCATAAATTTTTAATTTGGTCTGTTTTAAGAACCCGTTGATAAACTGATAACAATCAGTATTTATGCAAATCCGAATTTGATCTTGATCTTTGAGTTTTTGAGCCGAATCTTTAATTGAGTACGGAGATCTCTCTGATTTAGTTTGAAAATATAAAATAGAAGGCAGTTATGATCAAATAAGCATTCTCTGAATATTACTGCTGCCTACAACACATTATGTATGATTGCGGCATTATGGGCAATTTTATTCCAGTATCAGAACTACTCGATAACTAGTCGAGTGATAAGTGATTCCGCAAATCCGCTGCGCGCTCTGCGTAATTATCTACCGCCGCTGCATTGCCTGATTATCGAAGTAATATTATAATAATTGACAAAAGAGAGAATTTTTTTAATAAATTCAGTGGTGATAACAGAGGATTGATCCAAGAACCGCTAGAAATATTCGATCGGTGAGTTATCGGTGATCGGTGAATTCTATCAAATAGCGTCGATTCTGTTTTTACAAATTTCAATTTGCATAATTTAAAAACAAAAAGATATATATAAGTTGCAAAAGAAAGAAACAAAAGAATAATTTGATATGTAATTTTTTTTTTACTATTTTGATGATTAGTTTCACAAACAACTTATACGGGGTGTATCAGGACGTAGCCGACAACACTTTACTTGTGATTCCTGAGTTTATTTTTAGTAAGAAACGTTTTTGGCATTTTTGTCTCCGTTGAATTTTTATTTGTTTTTTTTTTCAATTTTAAACAGCAATAAAATCTTTCCTATGACGTCACTGGTCACTCAGCCGAGTAATCGCCCAATCCCCCACCGCGACCCTAATTAAAAAAAAAAACAGATTTTTATGTTTTTCAATTTTATCAATTTGACATTCCTCGTCCAATGATTCAACTCATCGCCAGTTACCTACTAATGCCTTTTTCCGTATAAAATTAGACTTAGGCTTCTAACCGCTGGTGTCCCTCAAGGTTAAATATTAGCCCCCATCCTGTTTAATTTATACACCAGTGACATCCCTGGACCAAGAGATCATAACACTAAAATAACTAAATTTGCAGATGATTCTAATATCATGTCATGCTCTACTCAAAAGCTCCCAGCTAAACGTCTAGTCCAATCTCAAGCCATCCTCCTGAAGGAATATTATATAAAGTTGCGTATCACAATAAATATTTCAAAAAGCACAATGTTTACCTTGGTCAATAAAGTACTTAGGATTCGTTTTAGCAAGAAGAGTAAATTATCTACAGACAATAAAATACTCCTATACAAGACCACTGTTAGGACCATATCTTAATTCGCTGCACCTATTTGGGGGAAAAGCAGCAAAAATAAAGATAACACTCTTACAAACCCTGCAAAACAAGGTCATTAGACTAATATTTAATGCTTCTCCGTGGATGAGGGTTAATACTCTATACAAAGACACAAACATTTTTCTGATAAAATAATTAATTAAATCACTTTCTGAACCATTGAATGCCGGATTACCCGGCAACGAAAACCCAACGTAAATTCGCTATCAAGCTATGATGCAAATTCTATATTTACATATAAAATACCGAAAACGCTCATCCGAACAGAGTAACTCCTACATCATCTCTTCGCTTAGTTTTTAGTATATTTTTTCCCATTCCCCTAATTTCAATAAAACATTCAAAAATTAAACTTAAAAAACCCTTTTGTTGCATTAGAACAAGATTATTTTTTTATAATAATTTTATTCTGAATTTAAATTGGACAAAAGACCAAACACGTTTTTAGGTGAGATAAAAAGGAGACAAAACGCCTTATACATTTTTTAACCCAAATAAACTCGGTAATCACTAGTTAAAGTTCGTCCTGTACCTCACCCTGTCTGTAGTCTAAATACCATAGTATGCACATACTGGTCATAACTATAAATAATATTCTCGGCATGTGTAATATTTTAAGATATCACAGAAAATAAATAGTATTATGTAAGACGGTTGGCCCCAAAAATATTTAAATATAGCGATTCATAAGAAATTATTACAATGATTTTCAGATTTATATTATCATGTAAACGTACTTATTCCTGTAATACGTAATATATATAATAAGACACGACTTCATATTATTCATTTAATCCTATTAGGTATTTACAATTTATATTTTTACATGTTTTATTTTTAATATTTTTTTTGTACTTTATATTTTTACAAGTTTTTATACTTCATATTTTTTTTAATACTTTTCACATTTTTTTTTTCTTTTTAAGGCGGTGCAATGGGAAGTAATGCAAAATCGATGGTCTAGAAATATCATAGATAATTTAATTAAATACTGCAAGTAGAACATACCTTGGTCTTTCGTTTAACGGGGCATTTTTTTTGGTGTGTCTTTTTATAAGCCTAGAAAAAAATAAAGGATCAGACATTAAAAAAATATTCAAAACGCAAACTCTCCTACTTACGAACCCTTTTTCCGATATTGTCGTATTTTTCATTGTAGTAAATTACGTTTTTTAGAATATGACCGTAAAACATTTTAATAATTATGTCTGAGCTTTACAGAATTGAATAAAACAGGCATTTTGGTGATGGTTTTTGTGCATAAATAGAAACATGCGTCCGATGTTAAGCGGGAATCTCAACTTTGTCGCCACCTGCATAAGGAGCGCGCAATTTCC